>VDFB02071623.1:0-69301 GCA_007258455.2 Sequoia sempervirens | reverse complement strand
AAAACTATGTTTCACTTGTAGAGAGCCTTGGGTACTAGGTCATAGATGTTTGGGAAAAGGACAAATCCACTATATAGAGGTAGTTTTTGATGAGGATTCGAAGGTAGTACAATTCGAGCTCGAGGATGTTGTAGATGAGGGTGAGCACAAAGAGAAGGCAAAAGGAGAGCATTCCGGTGGCACACTTTCAGGAGCACCTAGATATCATTCCTTTTGTATTAGAGGAGTTCTACAAGGACAAAGGGTGACAATTTTGGTAGATAGTGGAGCCACCCACAATTTCATTGATGAGGGACAAGTGGTTAAGATGGGGCTAAGGATAGAAGACTTTGAGGGGCTTAATGTTATAGTAGTAGATGGGTATACTATCCCATGTAATGGAAGGATTCAGTAGTTGGAGTTGACTCTAGGAGGACACAAGATGCGAGATGATTTCTATGTGATTGGCATTGGTGAGACAAAATTGGTTTTGGGGGTACAATGGTTGCACTCACTTGGCGAGTACACACAAAATTATTACACCATGGAGTTGAAGTTCAAATCTAATGGGAAGGAGGTAGTTCTTCGTGGCCTTTCCAATGGAGGTCCTATGATGGTTTCAACTAAGAGGATGGAGAGAGATTTTCGTAGAGACCAGGTGGCTTGGGAAATTGAGTGTTTGATTACAAATACGGATACATCCAAGGATGGAAGGTCTTATCATGTTGATATCCAATCTATCTTGTACTAGCGTTGCAAGGTGTTCTACGAAATTCCTCTAGGTTTACCACCAAATAGGGGTTTTCAACATGTGATTGAGTTAGAGGAGGGGGTAAAACCAGCCATTACTATACCTTACCATCATCCTAGAAGGTACAAGGAGGAGATTGAGAAAGCAATTAAGGAGCTATTGGACATGGGACACATCCAACCGAGCCCCAACCTGTCTGCCTCTTCTATTGTGTTGGTCAAGAAGAAAGATGGTACTATGAGGATGTGTATTGATTATAGAGCCCTCAACAAAAAGACAATCAAGAATCGCTACCCCATACCTAGCATTGATGAGTCGATAGATGAGCTTCATGGTGTGAGGTACTTCTCCTAGATTGACTTACGATCAGGGTATCATTAGATAAGGGTTCGAGATGAGGATGTGCACAAGACAACCTTCAGATGTCACTATGGACACTAAGAGTTCTTGGTCATGCCATTTGGGTTGACCAATGCACCTGCCACCTTTCAGTCATGCATGAATCAAGTATTTATTTTGCAATTGAGGAAATTTGTGTTGGTCTTTTTTGATGACATCTTGATTATCAGTAAACATGGGAGGATCACTTGAGGCACATAGATGAACTGCTTGGCATACTTGAGCAGCATTCATTCTATGCCAAGGCATCCAAATGTGAGTTTGGTTTGACTGAAATATTATATTTGGGATTCAAGATTAGTGCCCAAGGGGTTAGCGTGAATGAGGAAAAGATCAAGGCAATACAAGATTGGCCTAGACCAATGAATCTGACACATTTGAGGGGATCTGTGGGACCTTACAGCTACTATTGGAGGTTTGTAAAAGGTTTCTCACAACTTGCAGCCCCATTGACGGATTTGACAAAGAAAGGGGCTTTCTCTTGGAGCCCTTCAACATAGAGAGCTTTTGACAATCTCAAGGAGGTAATGAGTTCGTGTCGTGTTTTGGCTATTCCAAATTTCTCACTTCCTTTTGTTTTAGAATGTGATGCTTCAGGAGAGGGGATTGGAGTAGTCTTGATGCAGAATAGAGACCCATAGCATTTGAGAGTAGGAAGCTCAAGGAGACATAAATAAGCTTCTCTATTTATGACAAGGAGATGTTAGCCATCATGCATGCATTGGCCAAATTTAGGCAATACTTAGTTTGTGGTGAAAGCAGATCATAACAACTTGAAATTCTTCCTCAATCAAAAGGATTTGAATGATAGATAGCAAAAATGGGTTAGTAAGTTGCAAGTCTATGATTTTGACATTGAGTATGTTAAGGGAAAGAATAATGTGGTGGCTGATGCACTCTCTAGGAAACCTTATTTCTGCTCTATGAGCAGATATATCTGCTGATTGAAAGGTTTCTATAATAGTTGAATATGTCAAAAGCATAATTTCTATTGACATTTTGGATGGGAAGTTACAAGATGACATGTACAAAGTGGTTGATGAGCTCATCCTATACAAGGATAGGGTGTACCTTGTATTAGAATCAAAGTCAAAGGGAAGAATCTTGAGGGCATGTCATGACACACCACTTGCTGGTCATCTGGGTTACTACAAAACATACAAGCAAGAGAACATTTTTCATTGAAACGGCTCAAAAATAATGTGTTGAAGCATGTGAAGGAGTGTTTGGTTTGCCAACAAAACAAAATAGAGCATGTATTTCCAGTTGGTTTGTTGCAGCCCCTACCCATTCCAAATCAGAAATGGGAATGTATCTCCATGAATTTCATCATGGTTCTCCCAAAGGTGCAATGTATGGATTGTATCTATGTGGTTGTTGATAGGCTCACTAAATATGCTCATTTTCATGCTATTTCTTTAGATTACAAGGTCCACAAGTTGCTGATCTGTTCTTTAGAGAGATTTTTAGACTTCATGGGCTACCAAGTAACATTGTAAGTGATTGGGACAGCGGGTTTATCAGCTTGTTTTGGCAAGATCTCTTTTGCTTGATAGACACAAAATTGACCCCAAGCACTAACTATCGTCCTCAAAGTGATGGGAAAATGGAAATTATGAACAAATCGATAAAGGGTTATTTGAAGAACTATGTTACAGGATAGCAAACAACATGGATCAAATGGTTGCACCTTGGGGAGTAGTGCTATAAATCTACTCATCACATGTCTATAGGTATGACTCCTTTCAAGGCACTTTACGGTTATGATGCTATTTCATTCATGGATTTGATTCTTTTAGATAGTAGAGTACTTGGGGCTAAGGATTTGATTCAACAAAGCTTAGACATTGTGAAGGCACTCAAAGAGAACCTACAACAGTCCCAAAACCAACAAAAGGTGTATGCTGATCGCCATCGAATCAAGAGGGTTTTTGAGGTGGGAGATATGGTATTCTTGAGGTTACAGCCCTACAGACAATCTACCCTCAAAGGAAGTGGTGCTGAGAAGTTGAAACCACAATTTTATGGACCATATAAGATCATAAGGATGATTGGTGAGGTTGCACATAAGCTGGAGCTTCCAATAAACAACATAATCCATAATATTTTCCAAGTATCATGCTTGAAGAAGGCCCTTGGACACCAAGTTACACCGTCATTTGAGTTGCCCCCACTTGATGATGAAAGGAAATTGATTTTGGAACTGGAAGCTATCATTGATGTGAGAGAAAAGAAGTTGAGAAACAAAACCATTCCAGAGTATTTGGTGAAATGGAAGAACCTTCCACTTGAGGATGCTATGTGGGAAGGAGTGGAATTTTTGAACATCCGAGTTTGAAGTTGCTTGAGGGTGAGCAATTTGAGGAAGGGAGGACTGTCATATCCTTGCCCTAGTTGGGTCGGCTCAACAGTTAAAATAAATAAATAAATAAAAATAAAAAAGTGTTTTTAAACACTAACAAACATACATAATAATAATAATAATAATAATAATAATAATAATATTTTTATTTTTTATTTTGGACGACCTAGACTTTCTTTTGGGCTCCAAGTTTAATAATTTGATATTAATTAAAAAATAATAAAATTTCTTATTTGGCCGACCTAGATTTTCCTCTTTTGGGGCCGACTTCAAATCAAATAGGTATAAATATGATTTAGCTGGCTAGGCAAAGGCATCTAGAAGTTTGATGGTAAATTTGGGAGATTTTCCAAATAGGAGAGTTGGGACAAAACCCTCAGCCATCTTGCAAGGTTGGACACAAACCCTAACCCTCCTTCACCAATTTTCCTATCACTCTTTGCCGTTTTGATCCTTCTTTCAGTGATTAATACAAGTCAACATTGTTCAAAGGCAGTTGCCATTCAAGGGGTTTGCACGTTGGTGATAATTGGACGTTGGTTCACACATCCCAATCAATTTTTAGGCCATTTGAGCACTACCTATGGCAAGTGCTGGAGGTTTCTGTGATCTCAAGGAAAGTTGGGTGGTGTATCAAGCTGTTATATATCTACTATTGAAACCCTAGTGTGGTGGCTAACAACAACATAACCCATCATCCAGCTTTAAGGCCAACCCCTAAGTAGGCACAAGTTGCGCCATCTTGCCAGATTTGAGGCTTTGCACCCCACAACAACAAGCACAAGTGAATCCCACCCCTTCATAGGTGTTGAACACTTATAGCAGCGAGTATAAGGGAATTCCTGATCTCTATACTAGTTTTGAACACCTACAACAACACCTAGAAGGTGACTCTAGACATCAAATGCAAGTGTGTCGGATTAGAGATCTAGGCGAATCAAATCCAATCTGACTAGAGAGTGCAATATCTTCTATCATTGTTGTCAAGAACATTAGTTTCTGGTGTATTCCCATTCAAATACTAAATTTATGTTGAATAGTTGCTACATTATGGTGTAAACAAAATGTGTATTCTTTGATTGTTGTTTTGTGTGATATTTTGAAGTAACCAACAACTAGTTTCCTTTATTTTTATCAGTATGGTGTAGTATGGTGTGCAGATCAGCTTTGTGATTTGCATTGTGAGATTCTAATTTAAATTTCTTGTCAAATCTAGTTAGCATATTGATTGTTGAAAGTTTTGAAACCCTAGATTCATGTTATTGGAAGTTTGTAAACCCTAGGTTCATTTCATGACTCCACATGTTTTGTAACTGGCAGTTGGAGCTCATTCACTAACTTTGGGAATATTGTTTTATTTTTTTGTCAATGGTGAGTTTCACTGATTTGTCCTTGATTCGACAGTTGTGTAAAGAAGGCTTTTCTTTTGTAGGCTGAGCAAACTTTGACCATGGGGGTGGGCTGAGTATTAGGGTCTCTTGGATTGGGTAACTATATCCAAGGATCTCCCAACCGCTTTTGCTACTTTTAACAAGGGCCTTTGCCTTCTTGGCTTGAAGAGTATGACAAAATTGAAATGCTTAGATCACTTCTGGCAGTTGTAGGTCTTTTTCCCATTGGTGAGAAATTCAATGGAATAACTTTAGGCATTGTGCTTATTCTTTGTGTCAAGATTGGAAGTGCATATGGAGGAAGTAGATGTAGGTGTTGAGCCTTTTCTCTGCAAAGACGAGATTTATGCCAAAGTGCACTTGGATGGCAATTTTAGAAATTTGCCTTATAATTTAAAGCTAGTTGAAAAGCATGTTCCAAAGATGTGACTTATACACGTTCTAAGTTCTTTTGGATGTATCAAAGAAGAAAAGAAAATAATTTAGTGCAAAGTACCTAATTTGTATCCTGGGCCTCTAGCTCGATTGCGTATTGGTGTAGCCAGTGTTCCTGCATGTCTTCCTTTGAATGAAGCAGGCAAAAACACTGGCATCATGTCATACATCATTATTACCTATTTTTTTAATTTTGAATTGCTGTTCAGAGAGCTTTTTAGCAAATAAATGAATTAGATTTTGATCCTGGTCTAGCCAAGAGTCACTTGTGCATTCTTGATGTGCCACCATGAAGTAAATATAAATTAACCAAAAAAACTTATGTGTGTTGGGAAATAAACTTGCTACCATGGATTTTGTGATTATTTTTGACTTGTCTAATGAGCAGTGGCATGTACTTGCAGCAATGGGAGAAACCATTGCATGATGGGTGTTTTTCATCTGTGTTTGAGAGGGGCAGCTCTCTCATATGATGGAGGTTTTTGGTCCTTTTAACCGAAATGTATGAATATGAGATAAAAAAGGAAAATAATAGAAAAAGTAAAAGGATAAATCATAAATAGAATAAATACAGAGGACCATCTAGGATTACTTGGTAAATGGCAAAAAGAAAGACATTTGCAGAATCAAATGAAATTCAGAATTCAATTTCCACTTATGTTATTAAAAAATGAATAAAGATTTTAACCATTTATCACTTTTTACAAAACACACAAAAGGAAAGACAAAGAATTCATTTTTATACCAGACTAAAGAATAGCTCAAAAATCCATGAAGAATGGAAAGGAGCACAAAGTCTTGCAAACTATTCATCATATTCCTTCAAACATGCATGCAAAGTTTTAGTTATTTTCCTTGTACATTTGTTGTGTAAGAGTGACAAAAAGTGATTAGACCACAACCATTGCTAATCACATATAACTATTTATTAACAACTACCTAGAGCCAGCTAGGAACTAACATAATAAATTGGCTTTACAATCAAAACTAGTGTTACAAGACTTGCCAAGATTCGCTTGGACTCAACAAGTCCTAAGGCAAGTAGGTTGAAATGAGGATTGAGGTCTTGTGACCTAGGTACCCGACGAGTCCGGTCATATTTGCCAAGTCTTCTAGAATTGTTGAACACAACAAATCTCAGTATTTAGACTCGGCCAGGTCTATGAAAAGTGTTGTACCCAAAATTAAATTTTTGCTTCAATAATGCATTTTGATTAAAATGGTCTAAATCTTGTAAAATTATTGTCAAAAGTCAATTTTAAGTCAAACAAAGCATGAGATTTTTGTCGGTTTACTGTCCAGAGGATACTGGCAAATTTTGAAAATTAGGGTTTCGAGCCCCTGTTTTTAGGAAAAACCCTAAAAATAGGATCTTTTCAGAAATGACTGAAAATAATTTTGATTGGCTTATTTCACTTCACGATCACACTGGTCAAGTCAGAATCAAGAATAAGTCAGTTTTGCTCTGGTGGTGTACTTCACTTTTTTAGGAGAAAAGTTAGGACCTTTGAGGTCAACAATGGTAGATGGTCAGATACCAGGTGTCAAAATCTAAGCCTCAAACACCTCAACGAAGATTCTATTGCAAAAGATGCTAAAAAGAATGCTTTGCGACAGAGGGGATTTTCAAAATGTGGAAAATGTAAAAAATATTCGAAGTCTGGAAACAGTACGCCTTGCTACAAGGGAGATGCCTTTGCAATCAACGCCCAAGTCAACTTTGTAGTATTTGTGCACGCAGAATGGTGAATGCAATTACAATGGTGAACGTCCTCGCATCAGCAGCAACAATGCTTCAATGCAGTTAGAGTAGCCCAGCAATATGGTAATTGCGAAGTGTGAAGAAGTTGAAAATCATCAAAAAATGATCAAGTTTGGAGCCAAAAGCGCCCCTGGCCCTTGAATTTGAGAGGCCAAATGTAGTTAATATTTGCAAAACCAATCATCTTCTCTAGAATTTTGCTAGCTTTCCAACGAATCATCAAGAAAATTCATTCGGTTTGTCAAACATTGGCAAATGATGGTAGAGGCAGAAGATGCTGAAGGTCAACAAACATTCAAAATGGCAGTCTGTTACGGAAAATGCACCCCTATAGCCTAGGGGCGCCCAAGAATAAAAGCTCTCAAATGTTAGTTTTTGTAGTAATTATCTCTAGATGATCTTCCCGGCTTCAGTCCAGCTTCGCAACGAACTTGTTTGCCAATCCACGAGACGTATCGAACGACAGCAACAGTTGATCACACAAGCATGTAAAATGAAGAATAAAATGTAAGTCAAAAGGTCAAATTTACCCTTGCAGGCCAAGGGCGCCTAGACTTTTGGTCAACCAGATGACGTTTTCACCAACTGTCTTCTTCAAGAGATCTGCTCAAAATCCTTCTAGCTACGTGATGAATCCAACAGCGAGCTCTCGGGACTTGTCAAACGCCCGTGAATGAAGATGAAGTGTAAAACGCTGGAGACGAAAGCAAGTTGAAAAACATGGAAATTTGGCTAAGTGTTGAGAAAAATGCACCCTTCTTGGAAAAGGCGCCCAACTTTCTGGGGCCTCAGATGCAACTTTCAGATTTCGTGACTCCCAAGAACATCTCTTCAGAGTTGATCAATCTCTGTGATGAGATCATCAGCACAAACACTAGAGTAGTCAAACTCTCGGCAATGAGGGTCAAACTGGAGCATTTCGTCAAAGGTTACAAATTGCAAAATGTATCTCAGAGACACAAAAGCGCTCCTGTAGGCTAGGGGTGCCCTTGAATTTGAGCCTCATAAGTCAACTTTCAGACGTTGCAATACCAGTCATTCTTTTTGGAATTGAATTGGTTTTCCGTTCCATATCTCAACATGTTTGCAGGAGTCGTCAGTCTCTTGTAGCTGCAGATTGAAGTACGGAGGGTCAAATTGATGAGATTGAAAAGCATTCAAAAAATGGCCGTCTGGTAAAAAAAGCACCCTTTTGGCAAAAGGTGCCCAAAATTTCAAGCTATTAGAACTAGTTTTTGAGGTTTGCAGCTCCTAGCAACATCTCTTCAGACTTGATCCAGCTTCGTGATGAATTTGTCAGCTTAGCTTCAGGATCAATTGGGCGATTGGAATTCGGGGTCAAATAGAGGTAGTTCATCACAGTGGAAGTTGAAAATCTTTAAAATTTTTCTAACTCCCTCAAGCTTGGGTGCCAAAAGTCAAAGTGGGCCCAGTTGACTCTTAGTTGTGATTTTCGCATGCTTCCTCTTGCATATGGCGTCCTAAAATTAGAGAACTTTTAGTTAACAAAGCAATCACAAAAATTGACTCTTCAATTAGGGTTGGCGCACCTAACTGACACTCCCACCTCCAAAATGGATATTTATTCAAGCATAGGTGTCATTTCTCCATTATTTCTTGTAGGTTGAAGCTAAAATCAGTTATTTTCTCTCCAACGCATTTTGAAGGATTTAATGGAGGCCATTTTCAGTGTTCTTCACAGTTCTAGGTCCAGATTGCATGGAGGAATATTTTTCCATGCTTCATCTTTCTAGTACGTTCTTTCCAGGAATTCATCAGATTGGGTTTATACAGAGGCATTTTTCTTGAGGATTGAAGCAGGCAGTTTATAACTTCTATCTTCTGCCCCTCACATTTCTTCTATCCTTGTCTTAGGTTTTCTCATGCATGTTCGAGTAAACGACAGTTTTTCATAGATCTGGCCATCTGTGTATGTTCAATACAGTATTGGCAACAAAACCCACGTGCCAAAATTTTCTAGGAAAATTGCCTCGTTGCCCCCTATTTTAAGGGTTTATGAAAAAAATCATCATTTCAAAAAACAGAGAAACTGGGTTTGATTAGCACGTAGGCGCCTACAAAACCCATATGCCAGAATTTTTTGGGAAAAATAGCCCTTGCAGCCCCTGCAACTTTTGTTTCTAAAAAGCTGTTTCATGCTCGAGGAAAAGTCATTTTTTCAAATTTCTGATGATTTGGGTCGGCTTAGAAATACATTCTTAACAAAACCCATGTCTCAAAAATTTTCAAAAAAATTGCCCCTCGAGAAGCTATTTTTAGCCTCACCCGAAGCTATTTTTAGCCTCATTAGAAAAGTTGCCAAAACATATATGTGTTTACTGTCAATAGTCTAGTTTTTCAATATGTAATTCACTCAAACTGAATTCAAGACCAAATCGGTCTTGATTCATGATTTCATCAGAACAACTGACACAGATTTGCATCAAGTGCATCTGGAGGTTGACTTGAACGCTTCAGAAGGCATAGATCAAACCACACTTCAAAACATTGAGCAATTTGTGTTGCTTGAAGCGGTCTCATTTCCCATCTCAACACAATGTATAGAATTTTTAATCTCTTGTGTAAAGCATTACAACCCTACTGCACGAGAAATTCAATCAGTGGATGGGCGAGTAGTATACAGTCTCAAGCCAAAAGACATCGAAAGATGCTTCGCTATTCCTCCAAATACAAACAATTTGGTCATATCAATGGAGGAATGTTGTAATGTCCTATCCCATACGTGAAATAAAAATTCTTTAATTTACATCCTACAAGTAAGTAAACATGTTAACATGACATTGCAATAAAATTTTTCCTTTTCTTTATTGATAAAACATGAACAAGTTGCCATATTAATTTACAATAAAGATTCCATTTCAATATAATAACTTCACAAGTACATGAAACAAGAATACATACCTTACTAACATAGCTCCAATGAGCTTTAGAACAAATAGTAGTAAGAAGGTCCAAAATTCTTTTCCTTTCAAATCTTGGTACATCGGCCGCTTGCTGAGGAGGAGAATCATCACTCGGGCGCTTTTCTGCCAACCACAGACTTATAATGCGGTCCCTCGCACATCCATTATTCAATAGATGGCCCTCCCTTCGTCGAAGAGATTGGTAGGGTATCCTTTAACGATTACCAATTGAGCATAGTGCTGTGTCCTACACAACTAGAACCTTGCTATTTCACAATCTCGAACTAGTACAAGGATCACAATGAACTGACAGTGTAGTCTCAACTATCTCACACCTAAGTGGATGTCTTACATTTCACTACTTTGGCCAAAGTATTCTCATTCAGTACTTGGAATGAAGATCATCTATCATAAACACTACTTAGGGCCGATTTGACTTAAGGCTATCTTACACTATGTGTAGGTTATGCCCTTCAATTGGTATTCAGTCACCCCAGACTTCCTACATCAAACTATCTACTTAGAAATGAAACAGTCTACAAGTGGCTTGTAACCTAACTCCTAATTAGGAAATCTTTATCCTAGGAGTGTTTAGCTTGTCACAGTTAACCTAATAACTTAAGCTTAAGACCATACTCGGTTCTGTCTTCATTTCGATCCTAGTAGATAATAAATACTTATACGTATTCTCCATATACGAAGATCATACACAACATGCAATATTCATTGAAAATGCATATAAATCCTTCCCTTTTAACTTTTTCCCTTTTTTCCCTATTATGCAAAATAAGTAAACTATTCCCTGAAGTTCTTTCACATAAAACCCCTTTTCTCCCATTCCCTTTTTCATTGATTCCCTTACACAAATTTCCCTATTATGCATTGCTTGTAGATGTTCATCATAATATTTCTATCCTATTAGAACTTATGGAAAACAATAAACACAAGATAAAAGAAAACAACACTCAAATAAAAGTTACAAACTAAAGAGGATTCATGCCTGATTTTAAGCTTCTCCTTCCAGAATTGTTCTTCCAGTCCCTCTTTCAAACAAGCTTCTAGAATTACAGAGACTTCACATTGAAAATGGCTTCTCAATGATAGTATCTCACTCTATAATGAACTTCCTAAGTCTCTTCTCTCAATTATGAATCCACCACTCATTTCTTACTCAACTATAACTCACAATGACTTCACTCTTAGCTTAACTTGGGATTTTCACTATTAAAGGCATTTGCTGGTAAAACTCACTGTATTTTTCTACTTAGCAAAACAGAAAATACAAACAAAATAATGAAATGGATATGAGAGTTCAATGAAAATGCTAAACTCGGATTGCTCAAGTGATGAAACATTGAATGGCATGGCGTCTATATATAGGGCCCGAAATGCAACGATTTCCACTTATGGAGGCATGTAGATTGACAACACCATGCCCAGAAACATTCAAAGTGAGACCTGGCGGGTTTCTAAACCCTTATTCACCAAAAATGAGTGTGAATTGACTTCATTTGAGCCAACAAATCAAGACTTAATCAACTCAGAAAGGGAAAAATGCCACCTATAGGAACTTACCAGCTATGGCGCCCAAGA
The DNA here is from genome assembly GCA_007258455.2 of Sequoia sempervirens. NCBI lineage: Eukaryota > Viridiplantae > Streptophyta > Pinopsida > Cupressales > Cupressaceae > Sequoia > Sequoia sempervirens. The sequence continues at coordinate 57,705 of VDFB02071623.1, read as the reverse complement.
AGAAATGATTCATCATTTCAGTGAATTGGTCAAGGTAAATTTTGCAACACATCATACCCTTCAGGCTGCGTCGCCCTCTTTCCAGTTCTTGTTGAAAATTTCTTCTAGAATTTCCTGCGTTTCCTTCCAACGCCATTTCATGGGAAAAAACCTTTTTCAGAAATATTTTGCCTTCTTTTAAATATTCACCTGAAATATTTCGATTTCTCTATAGTTTAAGTTTTGAATGAAAAGGCTCGATTCTCCCTTTGTTGAGATTTATTAATTTCTCAATAGTTCAAGAGATTAATTTATTTCTTTATAGTCCATTCTATAATATTTACTCCAAGTAAAAATTTAAATCTTTTAATTTTTCACTTTAGAGTTTTAAAATATTTTAAACTTTAATAATTACTCTAAGTGAAATATAATCTATTTTCACTTTAGAGATTTATAATATTAAAATATAATTCCTTTATATATTTTATTATATAAATATTTTTATAGTCCTAAATATATTAAACATATATATATATATATATTAAATACCCGAGTATTTATTAATATATATATATATATATTTTAATATAACTATAACAATATTATATATAATTTCATATATATTTATAGATTTAACAATTATATAAAAATATTGTGAGCCAGTCAGCAACCCGATATATAAATATATATATACATTTTTACGTAAAGTCATCAGGCAATAATTATATTATATTATTAATATCCACAAATAATAGGTAGTGTGTGTATATATATACACATATATACCTTAATGTACATACTATATACATGTATATACACACCCACTTAACCTATTCACTTATGTCCATTCACGTTATCCTCACAATGATCATAATACTATAAGTCTGATAAACAAACAATCATCACTCACAAAGCACAAAGAAATAACCTAGACTCCTAAAGCCTATGGATGACTTATCAAGACCAACTTATCTGACTTAGCTTACTCAGTCTAAGGAACACGTGTGTGTATGCCCAAATGGTTCTCGTTATTGTTTACCCGACCAAGCTCCTCTCTGTTGGTGTACGTTTTATCATCCAACGAACGCATATAATAAAATGTCCAAAGACACTCTATCCTCTCTTGAACAAAGTCACCGCATATGCTAAGATTGCGAGAAGATCATATAGCGACTCCAAGGTTTCTTTCGTCAAGTCATGACATGTGGATAAGCTCAATGGGCATTGTGATATGCTGGTAATACACAAAGGGACTTACGTTAAGGAATTTCTCACAAGTTTGAGACTTAGACGGATTTATCATTAAAGGCTTCTTCGGTTGGGACTTTCAATTTGGATCTCAACAAAAAAGGTACAAAAAAGGATAAGGGTTAAGAGATTCTAATCTATCCCTAGGAATTCAAGAGACAGTAAAGATTAGGTGAAACGAGTAACCATGCTTTGTTTCGCCTCCCTGGGACAACTACACAAAGTGGGTGCAATTTTCAAAGGGTGTGAATATAATTTTCATGCCTCGAATAAGACCAAAGTTAAGCATCCACAATCACAAGCTCAAGCTAACTTTACGCATTGAATGAAAATCATCCATCCAAAGAAAGTATGAGCAGTATTTCACCATTAATCTATACGATCAAATCTTGCATTCACTTAACAAACATTCAAAGCAAATTCTATTCTAATTGTAATCTAATTGTAATCTATGGTTGAGGAAGTTATGCAACCTTGCACACTACTTGACAATAAAAGTGATTCAAAGCAAATCATGCATAAGAGCTTTTATTATCGGAAATAGCATAACACAACAATTTCATATACTGTCTCCACACAACACAAATGAAAATGAGAGATCACAAGTTTATATAGAGTTTTCAAAATCAAATGAAAGGCCAAGATTAAAACAACATCAACGGCCGAGATTAATACAAATCAACCCTAATTAGGGTTACCCAAAATAACATCAGTAAACAAAGAGTAAACAAGTAGTGATGTGTTAGTTGGAGCTATCTTCAAGGGATTTCGTCCCTATCCTCTAGAGTGGCATTGTGCTCGATGAATCTGGACACGATCGCGACGATTTCCTCCATCGAGACTGGTGGCATCATGCTTATTTTGAATTCAAGCCTGTCCAAGTCCTTGACGCATCTGGTGAAAGCATTCTCCCAATCTACTACCTTTCGCACCAAATCATCCCAGATGGACAAGAGGTTCGCCACTTTTGTGAAGTCCTGCTTCAGAATTGGTCCTGTAGTAGAGAAGAAGACTTCTTGAACCTTATGCTTTAACCTTTCTAGCCGCATGTCATTCTCTCGGACAATTTCTTTGTCAAACACGTCCACAGCTATGAGGTAAATCTTCCCTTGAATTTCTCTAACCTACTCTTCAATTTGAGCCCATCAGCCTTTGCCTTCTCCAAAACCTCGCTCCGTATTGTTAATGCCCAATACCAATGATGAAAATCATAAGCGACACCCGCTGCAATTACCTTTCCGTCAACCAATTCCTGTTTTGGGACGCCTTTTAGTACCTTGAGGCATGGGATGAGCCTCTCCTGATATCTGAGAGGTTGTCTCAAACTTCCGCCATGATAGCCAATCTGGAAAGGAAAGAGGAAGTCTGCCCGTAGGCAAGTGTCAATCTCTCCATGAATGAAGCGGCTTCTATGCTCTTACTTGTCATCCATTCCTTGGCCTCCTTGGCCGTGACCATACCTTCTTCCACATCCTTGGCTATCTCCTGTGAGGAATTGAGAAGAGGAGGAGCTATTGCATCACCTTGATTGAGTGGTTGGGTCAGATGCCGAATATACTCCTTCAGACGCTCGACCTCCCTTTTGTACTCTTTCTTTTTCACCACTTCCTTTTCCAGTCTCACCTTGATAGTTGAGACTGAGTTGTCCAATTCTTCTACCTCCTGGCCCTTTGTTGTTGGGCCCAGGTCTATTGTGGTAATGGTGTATTCCTAGGGAGTGATTTCATCTTGTGCTTTGTCGACTGTTGGTACTGCAATTTGTATGGAATGACTGCCGGCTTCGTCCCTCTGAATCGTGGAAAATTTCTTGGCAGGTTTCTTCACAGCAACTTGTTCCAACCTCACCAAGAAATCTGCAGTATCATCTTCTTCCTGGATCTCAACTAGTGCTTGAATCTTCATCCTCTCCTTCAGCCAGTTAGGAATGGTAGGCTGCTCGATACTATCTTCCTCCTGAACATTTTCTGCACTTGGTACGTCCAAAACTCCTTTGAGAGCGGAAATCATCCCCTCTTGGAATTCATTATTTTGGACATCCATTTCATCTTCCGAACCCAGTATTTCTATGCCCGTAGGCGATGGGGGCTCATTGTCATCCAACTAGATTGGCTCATTATTATTCTCCTGAATTGGAGCAGGTCTCATCATCTCAGCCAAGGATTCGTCCGCAGTGGCCACTAGTTCATCAATGTTTCTAGATGTCACTGAACGAGATGGCTCCACTCTCTGTCTCTTTTGGGAAGGCTCTATGTTTGCAATCACTTCTTTCCTCTTCTCAGTAATCTCAACCAAATCATCATTGTGGGATGCGCCGGCATTGGAGGAGTATGACTCTGTCTCACTCAGCAAGTCGTAAGTGAGCATCATTCTTTTCTGCCTCAACTCCTGGACCTGCTGGTCGACCCACCATTGAGAGTACTTAATCACTAGCCTCATCAACGTAGCCAAATCTGAATTCTCGAGCTTTGACCACTTCATGGTAGGAAGAGGCCAGCTCTCATTGAAGCACGACTGGACATATTTTCCGTCGTCCTACAATTGATCGGGCACCCGACAAAGTTTAGTTGCCCTCATCAAATCCACTGACACTCTAGACCATAACCTTCTCCTGACTTCATACTCGTCAACAACATTCGCCCAGAAGTCCTCTAGGTCTACTCTGTGTTTATATCTTTTCCCATCCACGATCCGAATGTGATGATGAGGGTCAAAATTGGCCTTGGATCGATAAGTCGAGAATGGATACTATTGAATTTCCAGCGTGGCGCTTTCGGCTGCTTGTGCTAACGGACAGGACTTGAACATATTCCCAATAAAGAATGGGAAAGTAATAGCCGCTTTCTGTTTTGGCCTTTGGATGCTCTGATAGGTCTCCAGCTGTCTCAAGACTTCTAGCAAAATCATCTGATTTGTAGGATAGATTGGAAGCCTATAAGGATTTCTAGTGAATCCCTGGATCCTTATATACGTAAACCTTGGAAATTGGATAAACCAGGATCCGTATCGACTAATCAAGCTCTTGGCTTCATGGCTCAGTCTCTGGTGAGTTCCCCCTTGGAGTATTTTGGTTATGTACATGAGGAAGGCATCGTGCGCCCGCCTGAAGTGAGACTTCTCCCTGAGTTGAAGTTGCGGGTAGTAGTCATAGGACTTGAGCTCGTTCTCACCATTTCCTACTTTGCCTTTGCATATAAGTCCTGAGTATTTGTACGTTTTGGCCAACAAATAGACGACATATGAGCTCATGTGGAAAGACTTTGTCTTCTCTAGATTGACTAACTGCTCGTGGAGACTGTCACTAATCATCTGAGCCCAGTTGAACATCTTTATGCCGGAGGCGATTTCATCGATAAAATAATACATCCACGTCTCAAAATATGCGCCTTGTGGATTGCCAACTATCCTGTTCAACATCAGAATGATATCCCCGTAGTCCTCCTTAAAATCTGTCTGACGCAACCTCTTAGGCATTTTCTTGGTAGATGGTCTAGGTTTCTCCAGCCATGATTTATTAATATTTGTGGCACACAATTTAGATTGGCCATCATATAACCTTTTGGCGTCCTCCTTGGTCTTATAGACGGTCCAATGCTGTGTCGGGATGCCAAATGCCTCCTGGATTGCCACTTTGCCAAGGTGAGCTAGAATCCTTCCATCAGGTGCAACAATTCTTCTCTCTTGTGCATCATAATGAATGGCGCATTGAAGCATTCTACCATCAACTTGGCACATTCTATTGCAGGTGCGAATCTGGTTGCTTGGAAAATGCCATTTCTCACGATCCGTTTGGCAATGGGCGTCGGTAATCCAGCATGTCCATATACTCTCTTTTTGAACTCCATGAAGTCCGCATGTCCAAGATCAGTGTTTGCAATATTTTTCCATTTAGAATTGATTTTTGATTCTTGCTGCAACCCTTTACTGGCGAACTTCATCGACACCTTTTTTGATGATTCTCCCGGTGTGGTCATTAACCTGCAGTAAAAAAAAGGATTAACATTAATACGGAGATTTTAAATATAATTTATTTCTGGGCCTTTTATTCGAAAATCCTACTTCTAGCTTATTAAAAAGATCAAATTTCTGCGAAAAGCAAGCTGAAAGTAAGTGAATTTGATTGAAATTTTGCCAGAACTCGGCCAAAATAACAGAATAAGATGAGAGAAGAATAAAATCTTGCCCAACCCAATTTCAAACCTCTGGAGTATCCTTTGGCTGCGAATAAAATTCAGCTTTTGAGGATTTAATAAAAAGTCCAATGACAAAGTTCGCCAACTTGCTGAGAAGTTCGACTTTTAGCCAAGAATTATTTTATTTCTCCAAAAAATTACTTCCTCAGCATGAAAAAAAATACTTCTATTGAGAAAATGGACCTTGCCTTCAGAAGAATTGATCTTGCCTTTCTTGCAAATTTGAGAGATTAACTTCTCTTCAGCTGAGCTTGTGAAAAATGAGTTGCTGAAACTCATTATAATGTTGAAGAATTCGATTTGTTTTAGCAACTGCATCTTTTTCTCTCGATTTTGATTTGTTTTCTTCTCTTCAATCAGGCAAGTTTCTATTCTTTTCTAAAAAACTCCATGGCAAGTTTATCCAGGCGCCACCTTTAGCAAATCCTTTTGATTTTCTAAAAAATCGATTTTTGCTAGATGTTTATCTTTTATTTTCAATATTTTGGAAAAATATTAAATGTCCAATTAAATTAAATTCGATTTTTTTTTCAAGTTTTAATTCATGGCGAAATTTCTGTTTACTTTCTCTTTTCCTGGCACAATGAATTTTCTTCCATGAATTTTTTCTTCCAAGACATCTCTGGCAAATTTCATTTTTGTCCGAGGCATTTTATATTTCTAAGTGCTGGAAATAAATTATCCAACGTGTTAAAATGCCAATTTTTAATTTATTTCCAACCCATTCAATTTTGACCCATGACCACTTTAATTTTCCCTTGGCTAATTATTTATTCTTCAAGTTATTTCGATTTGTCCTTTAGCCAAGTTGAATTTTTAGCCATCTCGCCAACAAATATTACGCCAAATTCTTATTTTCCTCTGCCATGGCGAACATCAAATTGTGCTAGGCATATTTTCTCATGCTAAAATCAAATTTTCTTCTTGCTTGGCTTTATTTCCCTCGGCAAAGTTAGACTTCCAAACCCTTTTGCCATTCACGTTTTTCTCCATGCCGTTTGACCATTTCTCCTAGGCAAATTTCCACAATTCTTAGGCAAATTTTCAGTTTTCTCTCCTCTTCCTAGGCTAGGCAGACTTTACCAACCTCTTGTCATGGTCTAGGTGGACTTCATCAACCTTTTTCCATCTTCCTCATGGCTTGGGCGGACTTTATATCTTCTTTTCCATTTTTCCTTTCTTCCCATACTTAACCAAATTTCAAATTTTCTCTAGGCTGGGCGGACTTTGTGTTGGCTTTACCATGTGAGGGGCGGACTTGGAGGATGTCTTGCCATTTTCTTCTAACTGCTGGGGCGGACTTCCAAAGTTTCCCGCCATCTCCCATCTCTATGGCAAGGGCGGACTTCATGTGATGCTTTCCAAGTCGAGGGCGGACTTGGAAGATGTCTCGCCATTTTCTCATCAAAGCAAGGGCAAACTTGCCAATATGTTTGACATTTTCTCATCCAAGGCATGGTGGACTTTCCATTGGTATTGCCATGGTCTTCCAAATGCTGGGGCGGACTTTCCAATGACAGCCATTTTCCTCTCCATGGGCGAGCTTGAAGGTTGCCATTGATGGATGAAGTTCTTAGACTTAGGCAAATTTCTCCATGAATTTCAAGCTTTTTGGTTGATTTTCTTATTTTGGAGGTCTGATTTTCATGATTTTTGCATTGATTTTTCCAAATTTTCAACTTGCTTTTCCATGCTTTTCTTGATTTTTGCTTTATTTTAGATTGTTTTTGGCTGATTTTTGGTTCTAAAAATGGAAATGTTGACTTGTTGACTAGGGTTGACTTTCTAAAAATAGAAAAAGCAAAATCCCTAAAAAATAGGGAACCCAGTTTGGTCCAAAAATGCCAAAAATGCCAAAAACAAAAATCCCTAAAAAATAGGAAGTGTCAGAATTGACTCAAAGCACAGGCGATCCTCGTCTTCTGAACCTTCTGAGCACTTCCGTGACGTTTAGGCACTAATTCAGGCTTGGATTCTCCAGTTGGCTCGGGTGACTCTCAAAAAATTGATTTGAAATTCTCAAAATAGTGACCTCATGAAACCGTTGCGAAAGGAAAAACCCTAAAAAGAAGCAAACTACTAGGGGTCCCCATTTGCAATGGGGCGATGTGTGAAAAGGTCACAACACTCTCCCAAGTGATATTTCTCCTCTGCTTGGAGGAATGGTTCTCATACTTGCATCCATCGTCATAAACTCACATCAAATGCTCACAACAATAGTAGTATATATAATAAATCAACATGATTCATTAACCTCCTTATGTAGTATTTCACCATGAATAACATCAATTGAGATAACATCAGATGAAACAACATAAGTGAGATAACATCATATTGAAAACAAGTTACAAGCATCAATAATTCATCTCTAGATTCCACACTATATTCACATTTACCCTATCTATTAACGGTAAATAGTAACTTCACAATTTGGGATGTAACAAATGTGAAAAAGTGTTCAATTCTGAAAGGGAAAAATGTCAGAGAAGAATGGCAGAAAGGTGGCTCAAGCATAAAAAGAATAACTTGTCGAAGAATGTAGGACGTGGAGAGTTCATGAATATGCAATAATGATCACCCTACTCAACCATGTCACCGGTCAAGTAGATTCCAATAGGTTCCAACCATGGATGTATTACATCATGGCTAAACTTGTCAACATCAGGGAACACTATGATTGGGCTTCTATGATCAGTGACATTCTCCACAAATAGATGACCAATTTCTTGATTGTTCACGAATTCCACATGTGTTCATACCTTGTGTATATGATAGCCTTCCAATGTCAGTTTAGAGGGTTGAATACTATGGGAACTCTAAGTGTACAGAAGGTTCATCAGTATTACTCGTAGCTTGAATTCACACAATCAGAGAGACTTCAAGCAAGTGAATGAATTGTTCTTAATGTACATAGTGAGGAATCTAGATCATGAGTTACATGTGCATATTTCAGCATAAGCCAAATTGGCGATGGTAGATTGGGCGGATTGGTTCATCCAGTTCCTTACTTTTAACCTACATCCGCGTGTATGGATACTTTGGTCATCTAGCCATGTTACCTCGTTATCCATCCAATAAGGTGGTATTCATGGAGTTTCTACGACAGTTGCATGAAGTCCACTCCTATTTGCGCAATAAACGCAATACAACTGCCACTTTTCCATTTCAGATGGGGATTTACAGGTGCAGCTGACGCCAAGGCTATGAGCCATGAGATGACAAGGCTTAACCTTAAGTATCTCATCGAAAGACTCTTATATGATCCTTGGGGTCACTTTTCAGCACGCCTTGGCGACTGTTCTTCACACAAACCTTCTATGGAAGACTATTGGTTCAATTGTGAGGATGAGTTTGAGGTGCGAAGGCACAACTACAACAGGTTCACCCTTTCATAGATTACCGATTTCATGTTAGAGGATGTGGAAGGGTTATCAGATGATGATGGGGAAGTCACACTTCATTCTTCAGAGATCAAGTTGACACAGCCTCTTCCTGCCATTGATTGGTATGCCAAGGAAAGCATATCTGTTAAGGAAAGAACAAGCAGAGTTGTGAGAAACAACATACTTTACTTGGATAGCAAGAGGACGAGGAAGGTAGTCATCCCAAACATAGAGCCGCCACCAGTTACTACTACGCTACCTTCCATGTCAAGATCAAAACCTAGACAAAAGACATGGAGTAACCCTCCTAAAGTAAGTAGAACATCAGGGCATACAAAGGGAAAGACACCAGTTGTTGATATAAACCAGCAAGAACATGTGAAGATAGCCACAGATATAGCTGAGATAGTGCCAGAAATAGAAGTAGGGCCTCCCATTGCGACACTACCACAAGAGTCTCCGATTCGCATCGACTTGGAGCCAGACTCGCCACCACGTGACGCCTCGATACATTTACTCATCAGGAGTTCTTGGGACTAGCACCAATCCTTCCAGCAAGATTAGTCGAGATTCGTCTTGGCTTGAGAATCTCCTGGGTAGGAAGAGGAGAAAGCTATCCTATCAACTGGACTTTGCAAAATTTGACCATGTCTATCAAGACATGTCGGAGAAGAAGCTCAAAAAGAAAGTTCATGTGGAAAGGAACGCCGACAATGAGATTGTCATTGAGACCGCATGCACCACCTGAGGATAGAAATGCAAATGAGGTAGAGGTTGATGACTTCACCTTGATAAAGGTCAACCTTGGTAAAAGCACATGCCAGGCTGATGCGGATCTCCTCGAGGTTGCATCGGTAAGCATAAAGGAGAGAGTGATAAAAGATGGTGAAGATAAAGCAGCCCTCAAGGCTGAAAACTAGCAGCTTCGCCGATATATCTCCAACCTTATGCACGACACTGAAAATGTCACCGCCTTGCTCCCGTAGATGTTAGAGTTACCGGCAGAAAAAAATCAGCTAAGTCAGCTGGTTGTTTATGGGAAGTGCCTAGAAGACTGGGAAGAAGAGTTCGTCACAAGGGGTCGTTTCATACTTTCAAAGTTGTACTAGTTGAGGTACAATGCCCATGACCTTCGCATAGAGATTCAGGAGTCGGAGCAGGACATAGTGGTTGACAAACCACGGAATGAGATCATGGTCTCTCACTTGAGGATGGCATATGACTCGGTCACTACAAAAGAGAATAAGGAAAAGCTTTTTACTTGGAGAGAACAACAAATCTTCAAGGTAAAAACGCATGAACCAATTTCTGCTGAGTTGAACAAGAGCAGAGAAAAGGTGACAAGTGCACTCAAGTTCGTGAGAACTTTCGTGTCGCAAGTCCCTTGCCAGTATCAGTGTGAGGATGGTGAATACATCGAGCTCACCGATGTACAGTCGAAGTTTTAGAAACTCATCCATGGTATTTTCAGCAGTGATTTAGTTGACTGTAAGTTGAGCCAACTTGTAGTCATGTTAGCACAATTTGACGAAGCGGCCAAGAGTGGAAGAGAATTGTAGAGTCAGATCACAGACGGTAAAGATATGTTGTGAAGATATTGAGTACTTCAGAAGAGTATCAGTGCCCCGGATGATGAGGTAGTTAACAACTTCTTGGAGGAGTTGATTGCTCGTGATCAAGGCCAATGAACTACTAGTCATGGACGTCCCACCTTTTCCAAATAGACATTAGACACAGTAGTTAACTTGATGCCTCTTTCCAAGTTAACTCTCTGTCCCACCAATCGTGCATGCCTATTTTGGAGATACCTATGTACATAAGGAGTTCTAGTTTAGTTTAGAATCAATTAACTGAAATAGTTTTTCCAATTAACTGTTAAGACATAAGAATAAATCTTGCAGATTAGCAATAACTAAATGTTAACTCAATGAGATTTTAAGGTTCCCTACTCTTTTGAGCTTCTATAAATAAGAGCAACCTTGCTCATTATTTTTTAACTTTTATTACTACAAAATTGTTGTGCCGTTAAGCCATCAAGCTTGCAAGTCAATATTGGTTCACTTTTTGTCTAAGAGTTGTTTGGTTGATCGCATCTTGTATGATTTTGTACCATTTGCTGTCCCAAATCTTTTGTAATCGTTGATTGAGTTTGAAGAAATAAATCAAAAGAGCAATGAGCCTTTGATCCAAAGTTTCAAGGTTTATCAACACTTGTTTTTATAATCTTTGTTTCAATCTACACCTCAAAAGAGCAATGAGCTTTCGAGGGAATTTAAAGATTAGGATTAGCGTTTAATGTTGTTTCTAGTAATCTTCATTTCAGTCTACACCTTAGACAAAGCACCTCGTCTCCTTGGGAATTCTGACATCTAGCCTGCCGTTTGGTGTTGTTTCCAATAACCTTTATTTTAGCCTATGCCTCAGACATAACACCTCGCCTCCTTGGAAATCATGAGATAGAGTTTATCATTAATCATTCCCAATTGCTCCTAATTCCTCTCTCTTTTTTTCTTGAGGAGATAGGATAGATACTAAGTTTTAGCCTAGTTGTAGTTGAGATCTACGAAACCAAAAAACCTCAGCTACAATGCAAACGGTTTTATAACCTTGTGCCTCTACCAGTTGAGTAAAAAGGATAGGAACTTAGATTACTTTACTTTTTACGCATAACAGCAAAAGAGGGAGCTTCCCCTCCTAATTTGAAGAGCAGTTAATACTGTGCATAGCTGTTCGTTGCCAATACGCACTCCAGAGGTGCGAATTGTAATGCCAACAAAAAACAAGAATTAAAGCATAATAAATTAAAAAAAAATTAAGCATAAAAACACGAGAATCAAACATTTTTTGGAGGGTTTGGAGGACTTTTGGAGGATGATTAAAAGTGAAAAAATTATAAAAAATGGCATGTGCCATGATTGTTTGTGTGGTCTCCAAGACTTTAATTTAGGCACTGCCCCTTGAACCCACAAGGGGTGTTGGGTCTCAAATCATTTCTCATACTTCTAGAGGGATCAATCCACTTCAAGGTTAGGGATGTTGTTCTTGAAGGTGGATAGACCAACTCTTCAACAAAATTTTAGTGATCACAAGCTAATTGCTGAGAATGGATAAACTCTCCTCTTTGGGCTCAACTAAACTTAGGAGGGTGTTCTTAGAGGTAATCTTTAAAAAGATTTAATCACAATTGAAGATAGTACACAATGAACAAACTACAATAGTATTCATATGTATAGATCAAAGACTAACCTATTGCTATAACCTCAATTAAGTTGATATGGATATGTAGGACATGATTCGTGAAGATAAAACCTACTAAGTCTCATTAAAGATATTTTCCTAGATATAACATTGAAACACGAAATGCTTATGAACCTACTTCCTAATCCTACACTATTGGTGAATGATTGTGTTCATTTTAAGTGTATGGAGGGTCAAACACTTCTAGGATCAATGTCTTATATTGAGCTATAGAGTCATAGTAAACCAGAAGAAACAACACAGAAATAACAAAAGAGATATGATATCAATAATTGGACATTCTTAATGATCCCTCTCCAAACTTTTAGAAGTCCACATGAAATAAGGAAAAAACCATTATAAATGATGATATGCAATGCATTCAAGTGTTGTGACACTCATCAAATTCTTATTATATTCACACCAACAAATGTGGTGAGAGAAAATCCTATACTAAGAAGAACCTGTGTCACTCCTCTTTGTTTAGAAATCTTCTTGAAGATCTACAATTGGCCAAGGAGACATTAGTTACAATCATTTACTACAAACTAGCTACCTCTTCATGATTTGCAAAATGGGTTGCTCTAATGGTAATTGGACTTGTAGGGATTGAAACCCTAGATCTTGCTCAACGTTATAGTCATGTGAAAATGGAGAAAATGTCTGACTTTTGTTAAAAAAAACGAACTAATATATATAACACTCTATTTGGTCGCTCAATCCTCAGGAAATTGGCCCATGATCAAATGCCATTAATTTTGTGTGTGAAACAAATTGGGATCTTGCAAAATCTATTGAAATGGTGGCATAGAGCTCATGTGAAAATCATTCACATCATAAACACAACCATCAAATTAAAAGTGGCATGGTGTTCTTCATCCTTCACTTGAAGTTGTGCGTGAATTTGTGCTGTTGACATTAGACAATTGTTTCTGGGCAGAAAAACCCATTTTGAAGTAGTTGCAATGTCAAATCTAATCATTAATGGTGTTCTGAGTTGCATAGGATGGTAGGAAGGGATGAATAGAGTAAATGGGAGAGTTTTAGAGATTGAGGATACCTCATAATCAATACCATTGTCGGGGAGTCGTGGATCGGGAGTAAGCAATTTTGCATATCAATAGTAGGTAGATAAGGGAACCCTCACATCACTAACTCCAAGAGGATACATAAAGGAAATAGTCAGGGAGACGGGGAGTGGGGCTACAAAAAAATGATCTCTTAAGGCATGCAAATAAGGATAAGTTCAAACCAATGATCTTGATGAGATACATAGTGAAAAGTGTCGAGGATTAGGGTTTGGGGATCCAAGAAAAATGTAATTAAGTGTAAAGGATTGAGGAGTTGGTGTTTGAGAAAAGCATGTTGATAAGAAATGTTGATGTTATTGCAGCTTCGGGCTTCATACTTAATTATTTGTGATTATTTAATGGAAACATATCTCTAAGATGGCCGACCTCCTGTAAAGAACTGGACTAATTTTTTTTGTTTTTTCAAATACAAATTACAATCAACATGCACTTGTTAGGGTTAGCTCTAAAACCAAAACGATGCGAAAGCAACTCTAACCAAGAATGTACACCAGGATCCCGATGTGGGCAAGGTGTGAGCATATGGTTAGAGGATCAAATGCAGAAGCAGAGCTGGAAGGGAACTCTAACCAAGAATGTGTCTAGAACAGACGAGCATATGGTCAGAGGATCTAATGCAAGATGAGCTGAAGTAACTCTAACCAAGAATAGCGCCGAGTGATGGCGAGCATGTGGTTAGAGGATCCTTACAACTACTAACTGAAAGTAAATAGGTAGCAAGCCAGCCTCTTCCACTTATTCAGTGGGAAGTACATGTAAATTCAAAGAGGAGAAGAGAGAATTGCTGATAGTACTACTGTTCAGCTTACAATAAGTTAGAGAACCTGCCAAGAACACAAGATTAGAAGCTTCAGATGCTGCAATAATTTTAACTAATCTCCAATGCCCCCAAATCCCTTTAGTATCAACTTCTCACTCACTAATGAACTTTTTCCCAAGTCTGATATGACTGATTATGACAGAAAATTGCACAGACCAGCAACACAACAACTTACTAAAATGCTCACAAATCACTCTAAACTCAACCAAATCACATGAGACTAAATGCATTCAACTCCTAATATGATGGCGCCCCAAAAGTGACTGAGAAACCAACCCAAATGACTCCTATTTATTTTGCACGGAAATCAATGCATCCTCAGAAAAGTATGGCCCTCAAGGAGGAGCGATTTTGCTCCATAAAATTCAAGACACATTAATAAAATCTGAAACTTGACATGCTAGGTCGCCTTGGGCAAGAAATCAGATTGGTTCAATACCCAAAACTGCAATATTTTTATTTCAAGAGATATGATCAATTCTTACAATCAGCTGTGATAATCAGCAACTCCAAAAACAAGACTAAATGCAAGGAAACTGAACTAATATGCTAGGAACTCAAATGCAATGCTGAAAACAAACTCACTACAAATCTACCTCTCAACTAGTTGCTATCTTTCAAGCAAGAAGATGAGCCAAGCTAGGAGGTGTGCTTTCCTTGAAGCAATCTGTCACCATTTCGGCAACATGTCTTTACTGAAAATAGGAGATAATCAATTGAAGAGAAGAGGTCTCCTTTTATAAGCTTGAAGAGAATCTCCAGAAGTCTCTAGAAGGTGCGCCAAAAACAGAAGTCAAGGCATTTCAAATTTAAGTTGACTCTTTTCCCTCCAAGGTGGCGTCCACTTTCAAAGAAGGAATAATATTCACTTTTTTATTAAAATAGTCTTCCCTTCAAGTTGGCGTCCAACTCTCCTTATGCACTTTTGAACTTTTGATTTATTTAATCTTTCTTGATGAGGCATTCACCCATAAAGTCCCCCTTTTCAAAACAACATAAAGTTATAATGCTAAGCCAAGGGGCTATAATATTAAATATAACATTATAATATGAAAATAACTTATCTCTCCATAAAAATGCCCCAAAAATCCAGAAACAGTAATACCAACTGAATCGCTTGAAGGAGAGGACCAACTGAACTGAAACCAACCTGTCCACTGCCAGAAATAGAATTTACTAAAAATAGTAAATTCATGAAGTTGCTCGGAATACCAGACAGACAATACCACCGCGAAGCTTCTTGAAAACCCAGAAAGAATCTGCAAACCAAATTCCAAACTTCAAGCAACCACCTCCTCAGAAATAGGAAACCCTAATTTCACCCTTCGAGTAGCCTACGGGTCTCCGGAATAGGCCAACCGTCAACTGAAACGATCACATTTGAGAAGGGGACATTACGCCTCCTTTGTAATTATTATTTATTATTTGTAATTATTTTTATGGTGGCCGACCTTGTCCTTGAAAAGGTGCGACCCCTCTAAGCAACATGCATATATAGAAGGTCACTTTCTCTCATTTGTGCATCAATTAAGTTCAAGCATTTCTTCTCTTCCAAGTGTGAATTCTTCAAGGGCAGATCAATCAAGTGTAGATTGCGAATTATCAAGAGCAGATAGCAAATTTCTTAAGGGCAGATCTGAGTTACAAGGAAGTGCTGATTACTTGTTATCATTGCATCTTGTGAAGGTGCTGCATATCGGCCTTGAGATTGGCCTCATTGTAATGAGACTTGTTGCCATTATTGATATATAATAGAGAGATATTTGTTGCTGGGTTTTTCCCCTCAAGAGGAGGGTTTTCCAAGGGTATTTGCTGTGTCTTTGTGTCTGATTTTGAAATTAATTTATGTGCATTAAATCTGATCATAATAACTAACATGGTATTGGAGCGGGTTTGAAGAAGATTTTGATTGGATTGTTATTACAGTGATACTCTTTAGTCTCTTTCTCATCGTTGTTTACTTCTATCTCTTCGTCAAGATGGTGATCGGTCTTAAGCTTGAGGATAGACTTGAGGGAGCATCTAATTTCACATTTTGGAGATTCAAAATTATGCTCACCTTGGAAGAAAGTGAATTGGTCGAGTTTGTGGAGAGCAAAGTCCCCGAACCTACTGATGAGGAGGAGAAGGTACAGTGGAAGAAGAAAGATATCAAGGCGAAGAAGATGTTAGTTGATTCCGTGAAGGATCATATCGTTCCTATTGTCTCCAAGTTGAAGACGGCAAGAGAGATGTTTAAAACTTTGGAGGAGATGTACGAAATCAACAACACAAGTCGGGCACTTGCATTAAAGCAACAACTTCATCATGTTAAGATGGCGGAAGGAGAATCTGTCATCGCTTACTTTATGAAGATTTCCGAATTGAGAGATCAACTCTCTTCTATTGGTCATTTTGTTGATGTCAAGGATTTGACCATGTTGGCTCTTAATGGTCTTCCTTCATCTTGGGAGTCTTACATTCAAGGAATCAGCGCGAGATCGAAACTTCCCAAGTTTGATCAAGGGCGGACTGTATTCAAGAGGAGTCTAGGTTGGTTGCGAGAGGTATTGGTTGAAGCTCTACAAATGAAGACATTCATGTTCTTTCCACTCAATCCTCGAAGAAGAAAGGGAAAGATGGAAAGAAAGGATATTTCAAGAGGAATAGAGATAAAAGAGCTGATGGTGCTCCCGCATTCAAGAAGAAGTGGGACCTTTCTAAAGTCCAATGTTTTCGTTGTGATATGTTTGGTCACTATGCAAAGGACTGCCCCACCAGGCCTAATTAGCATGCTTCATTTGCAGATGTGGATGAGATCTCCCCTCAGCAGGATTCTAGGGAATTTCTATTCTAAGTCATGGGCCTATGTTCAAGTCGTAAAGGTTGTGTGCTGATTTGTGTGCAAGAGCAACTTATCTTACTGTGTCCAGTATTTGCATCCATCAGAATATTTAAAGAGATAAGTATTCTTTGTTTGCTGAGTTATATCATTTAGTTGGATCTTGTAATTAGTAAAGAGAGATAGTGGTTTCTCTCAAATTGTATTCTCTAGCTTAAGATCCTTTGAAGATTTCATTTATTGCAAGTTATTTCATGCTGGTTATGAAGATTTCTAAGTGTGACTCTGAAATAAAAGGAGAATTACAATTTCGATGGTGATTAGCTGGTCACATTGATATCATTCTCTAATGCATGAACTGTGATAAAGCCTTGAACTCTTGGAGAGAGTTGGTTCTAATTGCTAACTGCATAATGCATTCAAGAAATCTGTAGTTGTGCAAATTATCTTTTGTTGTGTTGAGTTTAGCACTCTCGAGAGGAGTAAACAATGGAAGAAAGAGTTATTTCAAAATTCAATAAAGATAAGTTCTTTATCCCTTCATTCTGATCTTTTGATATTTGCTACATGTTTCACTTGTAGGTTGATTTCTTTATTCATTGTTCATAACAGTCTTATGTGTTCATGCTATAACTTGTCATAGTAAACCTTGTATGATTCTAGCCTTGATATTTCTTTGGATAGTTATAAACTGTTTGTAATCTCTCTCTATATCGCTTCCAGGATGGATCGAGAAGTAAGAAGGTGATGAGAGATTGCTTAGTGATGAAAAGCTTGAGGCATCTTGTGAGGAAGTCATGCCGACCAAAGAAATGATCAAGCGTGAAGTCACAACTTGCAGCCATGGAACTGAGTTGGTGGCTAGAGGGAGTTCACTTCCAGAAGCCTTGTTTGCAATCTCTGAAGCAGGGATCAAGAGGGAGTTTTGTAACTCACTGAGAAGAAGTGAAGATTATTGTATTGCAAGGCTAGGTGCTAAACCCTTAGAGGATCCCTTTAGCTGCTGAGATCATAATTGCTCAAGACTGTCATTTGGATTTAACTTTGGTAGCTCTGCAAACCTATTCAGAATAGTGTGATCTGGGATGGTCAAGGAGGACTATCCTGAACTCTCTACAGTACCAGAGGTGTACACTGGAAAACATTTATCTAAGGCAAGTGTTGTAGGCAATCTTGGACGAAGAGGTCAGAAGGTTGATGCAAGTGCTTGAACATTCAAAGGGAGCCAACTGAACCTGAAGAAGATGGTAATCTAGTTGATCTTGGCTCTATATGTTGATTTATGGAAACAAATTTTCAGAAGCTTAAGGAGGTTGCAGCTAGTTCAGATATGGTGGATCCTACTATGTATAGTCAGTTGATTGGATCGTTGATGTATCTATACTAGACCAGATTGCAGTAAGTGCATTTTGTCAAGTTCATGTGTGAACCTAGGCAGGTACATCTTGTTGCAGCGAAACATATCCTGAGATACTTGCGTGGAACAGTTGGATATGGGTTGAGATATTCCTCAGATATGGACTTGGAACTGCATGGTTATATTGATTATGATTGGGCATGGAGTGTCATTGATCGGAAGAGCATCTCTCGATGTTGCTTCAGTTTGGGATCTGCTATGATTTCTTGGTGCAGTAGGAAGCAGTCATCTGTAGCATTGAGTACAACAGAGGCAGAGTATATTGCAGCTTGTATAGCAGCTCAGGAAGCAATGTGGCTTCGTAAGCTCCTTGCAGGATTGTTTGGACAATCAATGGAGCCCACTATCATTCATTGTGATAACCAGAGCTGTGTGAAGCTTTCTGTCAATCCTGTGTTTCATGACAAAACCAAGCATGTTGAGAACAAATACCACTATATCAGAGATATGGTATTGAGGAAAGCTATACAGTTGAGATATATCAGCACTGATGAGCAGATGGCAGACATTCTCACCAAGCCTCTCTCCAGGATAAAGTTTGTGTACTTTCGAGATAAGTTTGGTATGGTGGAGAATACAGCCTTAACTGAGAAGGAGTCTTAGTATCAGTGATCCTCATTAATGAGTTCTTCTCTGTGAGAGAAGTTTGAGGTGAAATCCCTTGATTAATGAGTTCTTCTCTGTGAGAGAAGTTCGAGGTGAAATCCCTTGATTAATGAGTTCTTCTCTATAAGAGAAGTTCGAGGTGAGATCCCTTGATTCCACCCTCTGGGAGAGCCATGGTGGATGCCATGTGTGTGACTTCATGACAACATCACGTGAGAGAGTCCGTGATGATTCCTCTTGTACTTGTGTTTTCACCCTTTGGGAGAGCCATGGTGAAAGTCATGTTGAGGTGACAACATCACGCAAGTGATGAACACTTGTACATACCATACATGGTTGTAGCCATTATGGTTGATATTATGATGAGGTGATATTTGAAATAACGATGACGTGATATCGTTTCTTTTCCACATATGGTTGTAGCCATTGTGGTTGGCATCACGATGAGGTGATGTGTCTTGTGTAGCAGGAAGTATTCCTCCCTAGCTGAGAGGGAGTGTTGATGTTATTGCAGCTTCGGGCTTCATACTTCCTTAATTATTTGTGATTATTTAATGGAAACATATCTCTAAGATGGCCGACCTCCTTTGTAATTATTATTTATTATTTGTAATTATTTTTATGGTGGCCGACCTTGTCCTTGAAAAGGTGCGACCCCTCTAAGTAACATGCATATATAGAAGGTCACTTTCTCTCATTTGTGCATCAATTAAGTTCAAGCATTTCTTCTCTTCCAAGTGCGAATTCTTCAAAGGGCAGATCAATCAAGTGCAGATTGCGAATTATCAGGAGCATATAGCGAATTTCTTAAGGGCAGATCTGAGTTACAAGGAAGTGCTGATTAGTTGTTATCATTGCATCTTGTGAAGGTGCTGCATATTGGCCTTGAGATTGGTCTCATTGTAATGAGACTTGTTGCAATTATTGATATATAATAGAGAGATATTTGTTGCTGGGTTTTTCCCCTCAAGAGGAGGGTTTTCCTAGGGTATTTGCTGTGTCTTTGTGTCTGATTTTGAAATTAATTTCTGTGCATTAAATCTGATCATAAAAACTAACAAGAAAAAGTGCGAAAGTTTGACAAAGTTAAAGGAAATGAGTAGGGTTTGTAGGAAAGTGATGTTGGGAAGGGAAGCTCCAAAATCTTGATAGGAATAAAGAAAATGAAGTTGGGAGGAAAGGCATATCAAGAAGGGAGAATTTGGAAGGGATGCTAGGAAGGGAAGCTCTAAGACTAACAAATTGCCCACATTTATAGAAATGACTAGAAAATACCCCACATACAATTTTTTTGAATCTTTGCAATTGTTTTCACAAGATAAATACATGGGGGACGAAAAAGAACAACACCTAGGTGATTTTGACAAATGAATACCCATACAAAAAATTCTCAAATCAGCTATATTTGATGGGTAAAATGAGGCCTAAATGCACAAATGGGTTGGGACTCCAACAAAATTTGCCATTGTTAGATTTTACTTGAGTTCCAACATTGGCTTTGGTTGGGGATAGGTGTCTCTTGTAGGCACAATGAGAATCTAGATCTCCAAGAGTAGATGGACAAAAGGGACACACAAAGAGGGGACTAGGGCAATCACACTTCATCTTAACCAACAAGTGTCAAGATTACACAAAGACACAACCTACACAAAACAAAACATAATATGTACATGGAGTACACCATTACTTACATGAAGTAATATTTAAGATGTTGACCATGAATTGGCAACTCCATTTAACTTCCTATTAGATCCTTGAGATTTAAGTTACTAGAACCCAGTATGGCGATACAACATTTTTTTCCCTTAGGTAGAGGTACGGGAATATATATATATATATAAGAACAATGATACTTGTAATTGCCAATAAATAAAATATTTAAATACCTTATATTCATAATTTGTAAAATTAAAAATTCTAAAGTCTCAAAATGTCATACAATGAAAATTTAAATTACAATGAATATCTAATAGTCTTCGTATTCTTCATCAAAAGCGTCAAGGTTAACATTTGGTTCAATTTCTTTTGAACCACAATCAACTGGATCACCTCTCCCACTAGTTGTGTCATGTGCAGGAGCTACCTCATTTATGGAGACCTCGACAAGTTATCCAACTATAGCATCTAAATCAGCACACTTAGGGGTTAGATCCCAATTCTTTGCCACACCCTCATTGTATTCAAGTTTCTTATGTGACAAGAGACGAAGATTGGAGTGTATATAGACCAAATCCTCTGCTTTTTTTGCACCCAAATGGTTGCGCTTGACCAAGTGGATGGAGGAGTATGTACTCCAATTTTGCTTAGTTGAAGAACTTGCAACCTGTTGAGTTTGCATACAACATTTAATATTTTATTTTACAAATTCAAAACATAAATTATAAAATTATATTATTATAAAATATAATATATAGCATAATAGCATCAAATGAAAAACAAGAAAAATAAAAAATTAAAAGATACATACTTGGGAGAGAATTCTAATTGCAAGAGCCTACAAGTAAATGGAGCCTTGACCATGTAAATACCACCAATCATGAGCATCTTTCCTACAATTTTCTAGAAGAGCAGAAACAACATATTTTTTGAAGATATGAAGTGGCCAAACTTGCTCAAGACAATACTTTGGATATCTTCATCTGAAATATCTTTCTAAATGCAGCCTTATAGCCAACAACCTCCCCATCCCTATATGGTGGCACCCTCCTCGGCAATGAAAGTACTTCTTTGCTATAATACTTTGGTGACAAAGCAAATGCTAAGAGACGTAAGGGGGTAGTCATCTTGTTCCAACGATCAACGGTAATCTTTTGCATAGTTTTGCAAAATGTTTCCATTGGATCATATTCCTTGGCTTCTAATATTTCTCTTATTTTCTCCACCATGGAATCCAAGCCATCATAAATCTCACCCAAACATGGGCAATCAGTATCACCATTCCTAATCATGCTCATGATGGGCTTAGTGAAATTCAAAACATATTCCACACAAGCTCACCACTCATCATCTAGGATCAATGCTTTTACTTTTTGGGATCTTTTTGTGCTTGACTGCCTCCATACACTCCATAGGTTGTTGATGACCATAGAACTCAAGGCCTCTTGCACCTTCACAATTCATCTTAAGAAGATTGTGTGAGATGCAAATAGAGTTTCGGCAACCTAACATGGAATAAAAAAATGTATGTCACATATCAACAATAAAAAATAAAAATTAAAAAATATAATTTAAATTACCTTCTACAACTCCAACTTGGAGAAGGTCCTAAAGATGCCTTGTGACATATGATGATTAGTCATAAACATTTGGATCTCCTCGCCCTCCATGTAGATTTGTTTAACCCACTCAATTTGTGTGCCAATCTTTTGCAATATCAAATTGTTGCACATGGTGTCCAAAAAATGTGACTATATGCACCCTCCACTATAGACTTAGCTGCCCTACAATTTTTAGTGTTGTCCGTTATGACTGGAGAACATTTTCAGCCTCCACCATTTCAATGGATTCTATGATGATATTGGCATTGAAACTTACATTTTTTACTTGCTCCTCACAATACACTGCCTTCAAAAACATTGCCCTTGACTGCTATAACATTGATCAATGGTCTATTTTTGCAATCTTTCCATCCGTTAGAAATGGACACACTTTTTTCTGGCCATATATCCTTGATTATTCTCAATGATGTCTCTATTGAAAGTTTCTCCTTCGCTAATAAGGTGGTTTGCACCTTTCATGCCCGGGAGTAACATAATTAGGAGGTGTATTGCAAAGGGTCGTCACCATATCCCGAAAATAAGGTGATCTAACAACGTTGAAAGGAAGCCCATTGCCATAAATGCAATCAGCAATCTCCTAATTTGCAATTTCCAATTCATTTTTGAAGGCCTTCTCCAATGGGCCTCTTCTTTGCGAAATCAAAACATTCTCTTCTTTAGAAGATGGTGGCTTTGGCATGAAAGGATGTGGCCCAGTCGGTTGTGAGAAGTCACTAGGAAGTTTCTGCAAGCTTCTCTTGGCAAGAGGATGTGCAAGAGCCTTTGATCTATTACTTGCCATGTCAACATCCTCTTGTTTTTTAATATAAGCCAATATTTGTACCTTTGACAACCCGTTTTTATTTGGCCCAGGACAATTTTTATTCCTTGTAAAGGAATCGCGTAGAAGTGAGTATTCACTCGAAAATATGAGCTCTTATAGTATTTTTCACATTGTCTACAAGGCCAAAGATAACCCCCACCACCAAGAAGTTATTGAATTATTGTTGTATGTCACCAAAGAGGTGACGCCGCATCAAATTTAAAAGAACTCTCTACATTTCGGACAACCAAACTAGAACTTCCAACCATTTTGTATGAACCTAAAATAAATACATTACAAATTAACAACACTACAATTGAAAAAAATAAATAAAAATCAACATTATAACCCCTTATTATACATAAAGTTCAAAAAAATAATTCAAAACTTACTAAAAAAAATCCTTATTTAAAAAAAAAAAACTTGAAAAATCTTTAAAAAGTTATTGAAAACTTGAAAAAACGAAAGATTTACTCACCTTTGATGGCTAAATCTTCCTTGTGCATTGATTCCTAACCTTTTGGTGTAGGTCTTACTCCCCCATAGCCCTCACATATGAAAAAAATGAAGCAACCTTCAAAACCTAACAATGGTAGCTTGGAGGAAAAATATGCTCTTCTTGGTGTTTTGTGTTTGTCAAATGAATTGCAAACATAAAATACCCTCAATTTAGGGTGAATGCATGCATTGGGGTGCGTTTGACATTAAAAAAATGTTTTTTTATTGAAAATAAAGTTTTTTTGGAATCCCTAGTCGTGAGTACGTAGGGGTCTGCCGGGGTACGCCTTGGGTATGCCCAAGGCACTGCTTGGGTGCCCAAGTTCCCTATGGGTCCTGGAGGACTGATAGGGAAGCTAGGTGCCCAGGTGGTACCTTGGGCATATCGAGCAACGAATCCGGATTGAATCGGTATGTGAACTCGAGGCTAAATTGGTTTACTTGGTAACACAACTTGAGATGGTACACATTATGACCATATTCCTTTGCAATTTCATATGGCTCAAGTCATAAAGGATCAAACTTCTCATGTTTTCCCTTATCCTCTGATTTGGCATCCCACATGAGGAACATATCTCCAACCTAAAAGTTTCTTTGCAATGCTTTCTTGTCAAATAGATGTTTCATCATGGATTGGTGTCACAAGATTTTTTCATGTGCACTCATGTACTTATCCAACGTTGTTAGTTCCATCATTCTCTGAGTGATTGGAGAATTTTCATTTTCGTCGACATCATGTAGTAGTTGGTACACAAGCATTTCTAAATAGGGGATGTTGCCCCTAGGCATTGAGTCTCAATAGGGGACATGGCCCCTTGACTCCACTAGGGTGTTGCCCCCAAACCCCCACAAGGGGCTCTACCCCCTGACCCCATTGGGGGTACTATTGTTAATTCTTTGCTCTAGTTTTCGAAAACAATAAAATGATTTTCTTTGGGTCATGCTGTATGGAAGAGTAATATTGTTTTTTAGTTCAATTTTTTTCCAATTAAATTCCTAGCTATCGTAAGTAATGCTCCTAAGGCTGTAGTGGCATTTGTAGACTTGTCTGAGATACAAGTGAATGACTCCACATGGAGCTAGTAATGTTGGTTGAGGGTTACAAGCTCCTTTCTACCATAGTTCATGACTCCATGTGATTTTTTTTTGATGCCACAAATATCATAATCTATGACTTTTGTACACCTTAAACACTTGACAATATTTACATATCTAAAATTTTTCTTTCCTTAAGCTAAATTTTAGTTTTATACTTATGATCGATGTATACTTGTGTATGTGATCAAAATAGCTTCTATTTGATTAGTTTATTGTGCCTTTACAGTTTATTTATTGATGGGTGCATGATACAATTTTTAAATCCTTAAAAATATCCATATTTATTATTTTTTTCAACTTACCGATTCTTTCTCAAGTTTGTGTTGAGTTTGGGCGTTGAGTTCGGATTTGGGTCAAAATTTAGCTTGCCAAGTCTACATTGAGTCCGAATCTCAAATAACATAGATTTGACGCTTACATCTTTTTCTCATTACCATTCACTTATATTCTCACAATTGTTTTCGTTGTCCTTTTCTTCACAATTTGGAAAATGGCAAAATGAGTTTGTTTTTTATTTTTAGCTGTTAGTGTGGCTGTTTTAGGTTTAGGGTTGGTGTGAAGGGGTGTATGGGTTCTTGTGGGATCCCCCATCCCCCCATTTTTTGTGTTTTTTTTCCAAAAATTGCTTTTTATGTTGGCTGGGCCATAGGGGGCTGCCATTTCCTACTCAAATTTTGCCATTTTGGAAATGTTTTTAATTTTTTTTCTCGAATTGGGTATGAGGGGGGATGTTTTTGATCCATCCTCGTATTCTTGAAACAACCCCTATCGTCTAGGGTACATAGGCTATTTGTGATCAGTTTCAGTCCCATTTATTGATTTCTGACCAGTTTTCATTTATTGTTGGCAACCTACTGCAAGTTTCAATCATTTCCAATAAAGGTTTTTGTGATCAATGAAAAACAAGAAAGAAACAAAGATCAAAATACAATGAAAAGACCTTTATCTTGCTCTTCAAACTACCTTGGATTGAGCAAGAGGAGGAGTGTCTAAGTGTTGAGAGATGGCTCTCTCAACCCTCTTGATGTGCTCTAGATGGAATGGATGGATGATGGAGGAATGTCAATTGCTTGGAGAACCAACAACTAAACTTTGTGATGAAGGGAGAAGATGAAAATAGCTTGGAGAGAGTGTGATTTATATATTTGAGGATGGGTTGATCAATGAATTAGATTTGATTAGAAAGTCAATGGTGGAGGATTCAAGAGAGATTAAGGTTGAGGAGAGGATGCCAATTGGTATTATTAGATTGATGTTCTTGGGAGAGGATATAATTGAGGAAAGATTAAGGACTAGGATTGACTGGACCAAATCCAATGGTTGAAGATGAATCTTCTCGCATGTGTGAGGGGATGCATGGAGAAGAGGGACTAAGGACAAGTGGCCCCTCACACATGTCTATGGACACATTGGAAAGAGAAATTTCAAATGTGTCTCATTTCACATGCGTGAGAGAGCACATGAGATAAGGGATGGAGACATGTGAGTTCTACTTCTCATACATGTGTGAGAGTCACATGGGCTAAATGGAGGGTTGAGATCTTCTTGATTAAATGGATGGCCAAGATTTTGTTTTAACCTTTTAGGGTAATTTGGGATTAGAAGTGATTAATCACACTTAGGCATGGGCAAGGGGTAACTAGTTAATTAATTTGATTTAACTAATTAAATTATTAATTGGATTTGAGGTGGAAAAGGGAAATTAAATAAATGATGTGTTATTTATATATTTCTTGTGGGATAGGAATACAAAGGTTGAACTTTTTTTTTTTAGACTGCAGGAATCGGTTGGGTATCCGTCCCCCTATAAACTGCAATGCGCTTGGTAAACTTTTTTCACGTGACCGGTGGCGCTAGTGCGACACGCCCTCTAGTACCACGTGGACAGTGGGGAGACTAGACCTCGTGACCTCTTGCCTACAACAGGATGCTTTAACCAATCGAGCTAGCCCCACCGCCCACAAAGGTTGAACTTAATTAAATAAGCTCAAATTTATTTAATTAAGGGTGAGGAATATGGATAAGGGATTATATAAATAATTAATATTTATTTAATTAATGGATAGGAGTGGGATAAAGTTTAGTGTGGTTAGGTGTGGACAAATTTAGTTGTTTGTAGTTTCAACTTCCAGAAATTCAGATTTGCATCAGTTGTGTCTATCTACAGTCAAATCCTTGCTCAAATTGTCTGCAATCTAGTCATATATCAGCAAAGTCTTGCATCACTGAAATCCAGATTTTTCAAGTGTTGTTGCATCGCCTAGGGTTTGAATTATGCAAGTTCTTCATTTTGGTGATTTCTTCCAGGCTGCTAGGGTTTTTTCATTCTTTTCAGCAGTGACTAGTATTAAAATAAAGGCCTAATATCAATATCAACAGTCTAACAGTGATCTTATTGAGCTTTCATGGGGTATTTTTCACTTTTTTCATAATTGATTTTCAGGATATGTGATATCTGTTGTAGTCTTGTCTGTTTTGCATCTGTATTTGTAGGGTTTTGTTCAGTAATTGTCAATCAAAAGGCAAAGACAGCAGTCATAATTGCAGATTCACAGTCTTTAATCTTTTTGTATACAAAATGAAAATTTTCATATAAAGCATTCAAATTGCATATTTTCAGTTATTGTTTGTTGAAGACTTAGGGTTTGCTGGAGAATTAGAGTTTTTGTCATAGTTACACAGGTTTTTGTGGTTGGCCAAAATAAAGATATAATATACCTGGTCATATTTCCTGTGTCTGGAGAACTATATTCTAAGGTTTTAAGATTTGAGATTGTTGGTGAAATTTTAATGTTTTAGAGCCTTTTTAGAGTGATTGCTATGGATAATCAGAATGAAAGCACCTCATCAGAACCACTCTCAAATCCAATTGCCTAAAATCAATTTATAGCCTATGCTATTTCTACTCATCATTACTTTCGAGGAGATAAACATATTTTGAGAAATCTATTTTAACAGCTATTTATAGATAGACTATTTTTAGATGATCTTCAAGGGCTGTTGTTAGGTTGATAGTTATCTTTATCAAGAATCTATTTGATGATTGCTTGAGTTAAGGTTGTTGGCATATTATTGTCATTGACTTCAAAAGGGGAAATCATTTAAGGGAGATTGTTGGCATGATGAAAGAAGGATCAGAGGTGGAATGGACCTGATCTGGTAAAGGAAGATGTTGGCATTAATGTAAAAGTGTCATTGATGTCAAAGGTTGAAGTTGTGTTGTGCAAGTGTTGAAGAGGTTGCAGAAGTTTGGTTCTCTAGCCTCGGTCATACCTCTTACAGAGTCCCCTCAGAAGGATGATGTTAAATTTGCTAAGTCCAAAGTTTTTTGGACTTTGGACTTTGGGAGTATTCAGTATTGCTTACCATGGTGTTCGAAGTTGGCAAGATGGAAGGGCGAACCCCAACATCCAACAAGATCAATGCAAAGATGGTGTTTTTCACTTTGGAGTTTTGCAGGTATGAGATATGGTTTGCGATAAATGTGAAAAGAGGTAAATTGAAAAGGGTAAGGCTGATGGCTGAATCCCGACAGGAGAAAGAGTGCATCGGACTTATGTGTTCAGACTTACTTGACTAAAGCTACAATGCACTCCAAGCATAAGGAAAGAGAAATGAGAGAACTCCGACCCCCCGAAAAGAAAAAGGAAGGCTATGAATGTTGATTTCGGGTAATCCACTTGAGCAAGGAATTCGCGAAAATGGTGAAGCTCAAGTAATTCGCAGGTGCATGGATTTAGCGATATAGTGGTAAGTTTGGGGAATTTGGACATCCATAGATTCCATGAAAAGGAGAGTTTCAAGAAATGCAAGGGTCCGCGGATTTAGAAAAGGACAAAGGAGCTCGGGGTGACAGGAAGATGTCGGTAGGAGCTATGTTGGTGTCCCTTTGATATGCCGAAAAGCAGAACAGGTGGCAACGATGGAGATCCATTATAGTGGTTCGAAGGGAGAATACAATGTTGGGAGGAGATGGTTTACAGTCCCTTCGAAGAATTCAAAGAAGTGTTAAAGTGCCATCTAAGTGATAGTTAGATTTTAGAAAAACATTTCTTTGTGTCCCTTCAATACATCGATGGTGGTTAGTGGAGTTGACGTAGCAGACAAGTGGAGCTATGCGGTCAATTGATGCATCATATTACACGTAGACAAGGGTGACACATGGTTAGCGGAGAATGACGTCTCTAAGGTTCATGGAATGGAGTGATGGACATTAGCAAGTCTTGTTAAGGTGTCCCCGTGACATTCTGATGTGAGCTTGATTGGAGAGAAAGATGAATTTTGGTGGGAGTTATTCAGAAGTCCAACACAGCGATGCAATGGCAATCACTTGGTGGGACCTGACTGAAAGTGATGTAGGAGGTAGGTGACATGTAACGACAAGTGGCGAAAAACGATTAGTTGCTTTGGCAATTCACATCCTTGTTGTGAATTGCATGGTGATGATTTGTCAGGTGGACCCCACAGTTGGCAATTCAAGCGTTTGAAGCAGATTGAAGAGAAGGCGAAAGTTCGATAGGACCAAATGATTGGTCACTTCAATAGTCCGACAGTACTTCATCGGATAGACTTCTGCGTATCAGAGTGAGGAGTCTCTGAGTCCCCTCAACACAACGAAGTCACAGTGATGGAAGATGAATAGTGTCATGGTGGGACCTGATAGGCTGATGATGGAGTGTGATGACAAATAAGTAGTTGACACGTGGCAACAATGTGGACGACAGGTGGCGCTGAATCTTCATCGAGGAGATATATGAAGATCGGAGGAACAGGATAGTTGGTCTCTTCGATATTCCAATAGAGCTTCATAGAAGAGATTTCACCTCATAGGAGAGAGGTGACTTGGTGTCCTCTCAACCCAACGGAGTCATGGTGAAGGTCCAAGTGGGACCCAATAGGAAGGTGACGGTGATGGAAGATGACGTATGTTGACAAGTGGCAAAGAGCAATTGCTCGATATACTAATTCGCATCATTGTTGCGAATTATGTGGTGATGATGTGGATGATAGATGGTGTGTGGACCTGTGTCTTTCACAAGAGGTGTTGAAGTGAATGGTGTTTGTCGGGAGGACTCTAGAGAGTCTCAGCCTGATATGCTAGCGTGTCCTTGAAGATGCAAAGCGTTAGTCAACGGATGGACTAGATCAATGATGGAGATGAAAAGGCTTGTATTCCTTCACATCTTGAAAACTGATGTGGATTCCCTATGTGAAGTAGCGATATGCGATGGGTTCTGAGATCGAACCCTAAGATCGACAACACCAGTTAAATGAAGCTAATCCGACGGTGGTGATTTAAAGTTGCCAAGATGAACAGAGGATTGTAAGGTCATGGCGTGAGAGAAGATCGATGGTCATAATTCAATCTTGAAGATCTACAATGGCTACGATAGTGTGAACAAGGTTTGGGGCCAGAGAACGACACTGTGAACAAATTTAATTCATTCAACTACTCCAACAACTATTTGATTGGAGATTTGATCTGCTAAGATGGCACCACAAATAGTGACAGAGAATAAGATCAAAATTAGATCGATCAAAGAAGAAAATGCATTTATTGCATTCAGGTTTAAGTTTTCAACGACCACCAAAATATCCAGTGAATCGGATTTGAAAGACATGGTGGCGTGTGGCTTGATGCATAGGTAGCTTGCTGAAGTAGAGAGTGAGAAAACCCTAATAGAAGATTCAAGATGATTTGAATGGTGGTGAGGATCTCAAAACTGTGATGACAGGTCGGTGGAGTTAAGGAAAAGAAGACAATTTGATATTGTTGAAGGTGTAGTATTTGCTGTGAGTGTGAGGTGTCTGCAAGTGCAGAGGGTGCTGAACAGAGTTATGTAGCTAATTATGTAGTAGAGGAAGTGTGATGAGTGAGTGTAGTGCAACAGACAAAGAATGCACATGTAAAGAAGATTCCTAGACTGTAATATAGATTATGTTATAGGTGTTTGCATTCAAGGTGCAGAGGTGCAGTGCAACAAGATAGAACATAGAATGTTCTAAGTGTAGAGCAGAGGGATGTGTTGCTGAGATTGCAGCATCAACAACAGAGTGTGAGTTGCAGAAAGTGCAACAATGTACTGAATGTATTGATACATCATCAGGTTATGCAGAACCAATTGTATGCACATATGAGCTTGAATATTGTAGAGGTTGTTGCCTCATTTGTACTGAGTTGGTGCTCAGATTAGGGGATTGTTGTCTCCTTGGAGTTGTAGCTCCTAAATCAGGGAGTTCGTGCTTCCTTGGGTTGGTGCCCTAAACATTGTAACAAAAGGATTCATTTGTGACCTTGGATTTGAGTAGTAGACTCAAGCAACATTTGTCACCGTGGTTTTTCCCATCTTGAGTTTTCCATGTACATCATGTGTTATGGGCTTTTGTGTGAATGTGTGTCTATCTCTTTGTATGTTCAGTTAATTTGTACATTAAAGGCTAGATGAATTAATCTGCATAAAGTACTCAGAGCTAAAAGAAGTAGTTTGCACTAAAAGGTTATTAGAGCCAAGTTTTAAGATCTACTGATTCACCCCCCGCCCCCCTCCCCGCTCCCAGTAGATTGTTGTGTTCCAACAAAGGTTTAGTATTTGTGGACATGATTGTGTAATAAAACTTGCTTTGCATTTATTTATTTTTCATGCATGTCTTGTTGAAACTTATAAACAATTGTTGTTGGCTCTTAGTTTAACAATCTGGTATCATTAATTCAATAGAATAATTTAATGCCTATCTTGCTTCTAAATTGCTGTTAAAATGTTCTGTGTTATTTTTCTTTTATGAGGTGAATATTACTTGACATTTATTGAAATTTATGTATTGTAGTAGATGTGGAAGTTGTTTATTGTAGTAGGTGAGGAAGTTGGTTATTGTAGCTTTGAATGCAACTATCGTTTTTAGCTTTTAAATTCTTGTGTATGTGTGCTATAATGTCCCTGGAAAAATCTGACTTTGTTTTCACCTATTCAAACCTTGGACATTTCGTCAAACACTTGTCTTGCAAAGTTTGAACTTGCTGTTATAATTTTCTGATTGCTTTGTTTTGATGTTGCTTGATGCTAATGATGTTTCAAGAAGTTCTCCAATGATGCAAATTGACTAATAATAAAATAAAAATGATATGCAATATGTTTTTGTGTTTTTCTAATGCAATTAAATGACACAACTTGATGCAAATGAGCAGCTACAGCCAAGTGACATTTCCTCATACATTTGGCATGCAACCTCCAAAGAAACTTCTATTGCAAAATAACTTCCCAGCTGATTACAATAATGTATTGCTATGATAATTATGCAACTCCTACTCTTATTAAATAGTGCATGAACTAAATGCAAGCTGATTGTGAATGATTTGCCAAGACTCTTGGCTTACAATGAGCTAAATGTATGCAACTGTAGTTGCTGTTATAACAACATTATTACAATAAAATGATGATAAAATATGAAGTAAGAAATGCATATAAAAAACCTGGGATCATATGCTGATGGTATAGTGCCTCTTCAATTAAGAAATACCCTCCAACTTTTGTCGCCATTGCCCTTGCTTGATAACTTTTTGTATAAATAAATGCAGCAATAATAGGTCTCCAAATTGGTGTAGAAATGAATGCCAACTCGAAAGGAGACAATCCCTCCAATACCCACAAAATTTTGTCCCCTTAGTGAAGAGCAATGAATGAAAATGCAATTCCTCCCATGGCTGGTCTGCAGACAGAAACAAAATTACAGACCTCAAATAATTCACCAAACTTCTCCAAAAATGTACACCAAACCTCCCTAAAGAGAGCGCCCAAGAGCCCAAGTCAAATCGATGCAAGTGAAAATCTGAAGATAATCTCCAATGAAACCCTCCAATTGACACCTATGTCACCATATTCGACCGAATTTCATGTTGAAATTCGAAATTCGTCGAATTTCAAAAAAATGTTTCAAATTCGTCTAAATTCGACCAAATTCGGCAGTCAAATAAGGGCGTTGAAAATTTTCATAAAGCGATTTTTTTTTTAGGGTTTTTTTTAAGGTTTTTTTGTTATATCGCTGTCAGCCGACATTTGATATTATTTCATCTCTCTCTCGCGTCGGCGTCTGCAAGTCATTTCATTTTTCAGTGTTCGCTTTTGCTTGTCTATCGCGGCTTCAAATCTCTACTTCGACGACTCCAGTGGCCGTCACTTGCGTCGGCGTGCGGCCATCAACAAATATCGACTTTGCCTTTACCAGTGGCCGTCACTCTGCGTCCCCCTGTAGGTTGCGGGCCTGCGGCCATCAACAAAGTTTTGCTCCAACTTCATCCGCGCCGGTTCCTCTGCTACGAAATCACAATCCGCGCCGCAACTAAATCATCCGAACTCAGCCGTCGAAGGAGGTAGAACGTAGAAGATTTTTTTTGTTTTTTTTAAATTTAGGGTTCCAAATTTTATGCGAATGATTTTTAGTTTTTTACTATTAGGTATTAGCCATTAGGTATCCAAAGTTCTAAAAATTTAAACTATATTTAAAATATTTCATTTGTTTTAATATTTAATATTTTATTTTGTATTTAAAAATTAATATTATGTTTACAGTTTACTTATTTCATTTTTATTGTAAATGTAAAATACAAAAATGTAAATTATATAAATATATAATATATATTTATATTATTATAGACTTCAAAGTTTCAGTTATTAAGTTTATTAATATTTAGTATTTTTTTATTAATATTAAAAGCTTCTTAATATTTTAGTATTTTTATTATTTTATATTTTATAGATTTTAGGTACTGAAAATTATATTAATAAAATTATAGATTTCTAGTACTTATTATTTATTAATATTTAGTGTTTTCATTTTATTTTTATATTAATAAAAATATGTTAAATATATTTATGTTTATTAAAATTAAATTTAGTATTTTTTATTTTGTTTTTAGATTTAAAATAAGAAATCTATATATTTTGTCTCAATGTTGTTTGAAATAAAATTGTGGATGTTTTAACTTTTAAATATTAAATATTATTTTGTCATTCAAACATGCAGATTATGTCTCCCAAGAAATCAACTGCGGAAGCATGGAAATATGTCACTCGCAATGGAACTGACCTCAAATGCAACAAGTGTCAGAAACCTTTTATTGGCGGTTTAACAAGGGCAATGGACCATTTACTTGGTATTACAAATGGTGCAGGAGGAGGTGTTACAGCATGTCCTGACGTTACCCCACAAATGAGAGCTGCTTTAGAGAAAGAACAGTCCTCTTCAATTAGAGGAAAGATGATGAAAACACACAAAAAACAGAGAATTGAAGAAGATATGTCTCAATCTAGATTCTCAGCATCTATTATGTCTTCCTCTTCTGGTTTATCCAAACCGGTGAGGGCATCAACAGAGAGTGGAACATTGAAAAGCTTTTGGAAACCAGTAGAGAAACAGGAGGTGGATGATGCTGTAGCTGATTTGTTTTACACAAGTGCTATTCCATTCAATGTTGCAAGAAGTCCACATTTTCGTAATGCTGTTCACAAAATTGCAGAGTTTGGCAAAGGATACACTCCCCCAGGTTCAGAGACTATCAGGACAACTCTTTTGCAGAGGTCAAAAGATAGAGTGACTGATAAACTAGCTACTATCAAATCCTCTTGGAGGAAAACAGGTTGCACTATATTGAGTGATGGATGGTCAGATATATGTCAAAGGCCATTGATAAATATTTTGGTGGCTTGTCCTGAAGGTGTTGTGTTTTTGAAAGTGATTGATGCCATGAACCACAAGAAAACTTCTGAGTACATTTTTCAAATATTAGAGGAAGCCATTCTTGAAATAGGGGTGGAAAATGTGGTTCAAGTGGTAACTGATAGTGCCGCAAATTGTGTGGGAGCTGGGAAGCTGATTGCAGAGAAATACCCACAAATATATTGGAGCCCATGTGCAGCC
The DNA here is from genome assembly GCA_007258455.2 of Sequoia sempervirens. Taxonomy (NCBI): domain Eukaryota; kingdom Viridiplantae; phylum Streptophyta; class Pinopsida; order Cupressales; family Cupressaceae; genus Sequoia; species Sequoia sempervirens. The sequence goes on along the minus strand of VDFB02071623.1, from coordinate 23,325 downwards.
CATTGTCTTGATTTGTTGCTTCATGACTTGGCTAAATTCCCATGGGTACATGAAGCTATTCACAGAGGAAGAGCAATTGCAAATTTCATAAGGAATCATCGTCTCACATTGAGTCTTTATAGGCGGCATGCATCCAGGGAGTTGTTGAGGCCTTGTGAAACAAGATTTGCTTCATTTTATATCACTTTGAAAAGAGTGGTTGAAGAAAAGGCAGCTTTGAGGTCTGTAATTTGTTCCAATGAATGGGAACACTCAGTGCTTTCTAAAGGTCCTAAGGGGAAGAACGTAGAGCAAATCATTCTGAATAGCAATTTCTGGGAAAGTGCAGCCAAGGTTTTACTCATATGTGAACCAATTGTTGACGTGCTTCGTATGGTTGATGGTGACACTCCTTGCCTTGGCATGCTTTATGAAAGCATGGACCGTTGTAAGGAAACTATTCAAAAAGCACTCAATAATGTAGAAGCAGAATATATGGAGATATGGGAGGTAGTTGATTGCAGATGGAAAATGATGCACACACCTTTACATGCAGCAGCTTGCTTTTTGGAGCCTAAATTGTTTTCTATTGATAGAGAAGGTGACACTGAAATTATGGGAGGGCTTTTAGAAGCTGTTGAAAAGTATGAATCAAATCCATCAATTTCAGCACTAATCAGAAGTCAATTTTGGGTATACAAAAGAGGAGAAGGGATGTTTGGAATGTCAGCAGCCAAATATGACATGACACATGTACCTGCATATACATGGTGGATGACCTATGGAGCACAAACTCCTGAGCTACAAAGGTTTGCTATTCGAGTTTTGAGTCAGGGAGCAAGTTCGTCAGCTTGTGAGAGGAACTGGAGTTGCTTTGACCACATCCATTCCAAAAAGAGGAATAAATTGTTGTCCGGAAAGTTGGGAGATCTTGTCTATGTTCGCAGCAATTTAAAATTGCTCACGAACAAATCAGCAAAGGACTCTTCATCACAACAAATTCGTGAAGACATAGCAGCACTAGATGCAGATGAGCCTGACTTTGCAGATGAAGAATTGAGTACTGATACAGATGATGATGAGCCAAGTGCTCTTGATGACTTGGAGCTTTTTTGAAGTTCTAAAGTCTTTACTGTTATTGTACCTTTTTGACTAAAGAACATCTTCACAATCGTGATTTCACATGTTTCTTATGGTTTATATTTTATAAATGTGTCATCTTTTTGTAATGATTCAAATATATGTATCAATGTTAAACTATTTAGAGAATTGTATGGAGATATTACTTATATTTATAAAAAAAATAAAAAATTTACATGAGTCGAATTTTATTCGAATTTTATACTTTTCGAATTTTTTCCTTGTCGAATTTCATTCGAATTTCAATGTTGTCGAATTCGAATTCGAATTCGAACCTGGTGACTTAGATTGACACAATGAAGAAGACTGAAATATCTCCTCATCTGAACTCCAGCTAGGGTTGATCTTTCACAACCGAACTTGGCACTCTAGAGTCTTCAAACCCTCGAGCGAGCTAAAGCATTAAGCTTCAGCTTCTTACCACATAGGTAAAGAGTAATGAATTCCAAATCAAGTGTGTCCAAATACTTAGCCAACAACTTCTTAAATAGATTTCTCAACAAGTCTCCAAGAAGCTTCTAGAATAAAATATTATTTTATTTTTTAAGTGACTTTTTGATATTATTTTATTTTTAGTCACTTTATTAAATTAATTAAATATAAGGTCACCTTTAAATATTTATTTATTGTGATAACCTTACAAATTATTAATTTAATTTTTAATTTATTTAATTAAAATAATTAATTAGTCATCGTTATGAAATAAATATCAATATTTGGATAACTTAATCAATTAATTTAATTAAATTGCTTTGCCTCCAATTCGGGGACATGACATGTGCTGAGGTAAACCGTAAATTGCTTCTAGCAAGTAAGCAAGCCTTGAATTGTAGGTGTACTCGAAGTTGGAAATTGTGGCTTTGTATGTAATTTCTTAATTCAATTTACTGAAGTGTTTGTCTTTGTGTTTAAACCTATTCAATCCTTGTGTCGTAATCACATCTTTTTACTTTTAGTTTTTTGCTAGAAAGAGCGAGCACCTATCAACTATGTAGGGTTTATTTTTAGTCCTGAATTGCTTGTTGCCCTAGTCTAATAACCAAAAAAGAAAAGTTTTAGTTTTATTTGCTATGTGCGAAACATCCAAAAAAACACACTTGTACAAATTGTAAATAGAAGCACATATTGTTTAGAATAGGGTTTTAGGTTAGTGTTTTGTTTACAAGGATTTCTCTTTTCTAATTTGAAGAATGGTTATACTACACATCTGTTCCATTTTGTGTTGCACCAAAAGGTGTGAATTAAAACTCTAACAAATCTTTATATGATTATCTTTTGAATTGTTTGATTTCTCAATTTCAGCCATGCTATAAACAATTTGAGCAAATTTTAGAATTGTTTCCATAGTTTCTGTTTACAAAGACAATAAAACTTGTTGCCATTCATCCATTTGAAAAAAGAAAAGAGTACTAGACTCCAATATTTTTCATCAAATGAATAAAAGTAGATACACAAACACTAGCTAAATTTTGAATGGGTTGTTTTCTAACAGTAGTCGATAGTTTCAACAAGGGATTCACCAAAGAACAAAACTTAATAAAGAGGTCCACAACACGTTGTAGTGCCAATGTACATATATGAAATCCGGGCAATCATTATATTTACTTTCTAAATCATTTGACTATAAACCATAGTAGCATTACTTGGAATCAAGATTGACTCGACAAACCAAAAGTATAAATGAAATTCAACTACTTGGGATTTAATCTAGCACAATCCAAAACAATTTTTATTTTTTGCTTTTTATAACTGGAGCGGGGGTTTGGGGGTGGCGGCTCCAATTGGTGTCGAGGGGTAGCACCTTGGGCTTCTTCCTTGTTGTGATATAGGGCAGGGGTTGAGGGATGCAATTCCCATCACCAAACCCAAGTTAAAGCCTTTGAAGGACCTTCATGGCACATTCACCTTGTTTTGTTGTTCCTCTTCCTCTTCCTTTTGCAGCTTGTTGTTGGTGATTTTAAATGAGAGTGGGCAAGGTTTCTATAATTTTAATAGGGTGGAGAGCTGTGGTGGGGCACCATTTAGATAGGGTTTAGGGTTTCAATTTTTTTCTTTGTTATTGTTTCACTGGAAAAAGCCTCCTGGATCCAGGTTTGGTTTGTTCTGAGTCTGTGTCTGTGGTCTGGTTTTCTGTGGGTATGAGTTTTGGGCCCCTAGTTTGGTTGGGTATGTCCCAATATCCCTATACATAGACCAATTGTTTTCACAGGTCAAATGGATAAAAAAGGCAATCATTCTGAAACAAATTTTTTAGTTAAAAACTCCAGCATGTATGACCCTCATGTGTGACAAGAGTTTAATGTTTGGCCTCTAGATCTTTGATTAGATTTCAATATGCACTAACAACCACTCTCCTACATATATAATCATATCCTTGAGACCATGGCCAAGAATATGAGGGAAAATCTTTGTTCTAATTCAGAATGTTGTTTCTGCAGGGGTTCACTGAGCTGTGGCAGTCACAGTTTTCAATTTTATTTAACTCACATTTTTATATCTGAATTGTGAAACATGCTAGAAAAGGATAATCATTCAACATTGTATCCCTGGATTTATTGATTTGAATTATGATTACCTCAAGCTCAGAGGAAAAAACTAGTCTAATTTAATGCCTTATGGTCTAAAGGTGTACCTGGTGCAAAAGCTGCATTGATTTGGATAAAAATCTTGCTCAGAATTCCACTTCAACATCATAATTTTTGAAATAGTTTTAATGGTTGTTTTGTTTATTATATGGCAATATGCATATCATGTGGTTATCTGAACTTAGTTCCTGTTTTTAGGCTAAAATATATACATATTTATGATTTTTATATGTTTTTTGTACAGGTGTACCCAATCCAAATATTTTTTGCCATATCATTGTACCTGAACCGTAACCAGTAACTTAGTATTTTTTCTTTTAATTATAAATTTTAAAGTTTCTAATAAAAAGACCTTTTTTAAAAGGGTGTAGGGATGCCCTACCATCCTCAAGATGGTTGAGGGATGTTTGCACACTTCCCTGCTTGTCCTAGAAACAACAGGGTGTTCCCTGATGCACTCCCCAACCCCAAAGGGGAATGTCATGGAGATGTGTCCTTGGGGAACAGTGGTATTTTGAAAGATGTTATTCTATCTTGTCCTTTTCCTGCCTCTTTGCTGCAATGTCCTTTGGGTTTTGGAGATTGTGCTGCATTGATACTTGATTATGGTATCTCTCATTATATCAATCCCCATGCTTCTATTCTTTTTCAGGCTAAGTTACCAGTCCTAGTACTGGTTAACGCTCGGGTTTGGGTGTTTGGTTTGTGGGTTCAATCAAAAAAAATTTGGGGTTGGGTTCGTCCATACAAAACATATAAAAAACATAAATATATACATACTTGCAGCAGTAATTAAGTTCAAAATACCACATAGCATCATATGTTGTATAATAAACAAAACCACCATAAAAATAAAAAAAATTACAATGTCAATTAGTCAAACTCGAATGTCATGATATATATTATATATTATAATTGAAAATGAATAATATCAAGTGTCAACAATCAGCCATCACTGATCAAGCATCATCATTTGGGTCTTCAAAAATATCATCATCACCATCCATATTAGATGACGTAAGTATTTGTAAATTAGAAGAACCACAAATAGTGCCATTGGCACTGATATTGGCATTGGCACTAGCACTAGCACTAGCACTAGCTAATACATAGTTGGATAAACCATAATATTGAAAGATAATAATAGGCTTTGTACACTAACTACATTACCCCCCCCCCAAAAAGAAAAATCGTCTTCTAGACAACAAGGAAAACATGTAAGTATCAGGTGACACTAGGGAAGATTGTCCAATTTGATGATGATATTGTAGACGAAGACCTACAAGCAAACTTGGAATCATAGTTTGCAAACTCGATCTTGGAGGGTACTTGGAAAATCAAATGAGTTTGATGGGGTCTACAGGGAACACCCCAACGGGGTCAAGGGGTAGTGCCCTTGGCACATTCCCTATTGCAGTATAGGGCAGGGACAAGGGGTAGAGCACTTGCCACCAAGCCCAGATTAAGACCTTCAAAACCACATTGACCTTCATGGTACAAGGATGAATAATATTTTTGTTTTGCATTCACAATATGAGAAATAAATTTGTTTTTGTCTTTAAGATGTATTGGAATCCATGTTTTAGGGTTTGGGCGGGCGTTTTTGGCTTTTTGGTCAAACTTAGATTTTTTTTTAAAAGTTTTAAAAATCAACCAAATTGGCCGTTTGGGCATGGGTCCCTACCAAATTCGTTGCGGGTATGCACAAGCTTGTCCCAGACGGACCCATGGGTCTTGAGTGGGACCTTGGACGACCCCCAAGCAGATCGAATCCAGACCCCATATTGGGGTTGGATTGGACCCAAACCAGTGGGCCATACGCTGTGAACCGGTAACATAGTTTTCAGGCAATAAGTTGTTGGGTCCATAGTTTCAACATACCTAATCTGATATACTTATTCTTGGTCTTACTAGCAATCCCTTTAAGCATAACCAAACTGGTAAATGATGTCATCATCAAGATGAAATATGGAGTGCAGGCTTGTGGGCCAGTTGATAATTTGAATCTTTTTAGAAATCCATGCAACCATTCCTTGTGATGCTGATCTGTGTAAAGCTTGTGATAGTTTTTGCCTTCTTATGATCTTAGGCATCTTTTCTTGGATGCCTCTTGGTATCAGCTCTGCAATTGGGCTTATGCCATTGGAAATAGCATCTTCTCTTAAATTGGAAACTTCATTTCACCATTTTATAAGACATGTTTTATGGTATGTATGAGGCAGTAATCTTGCCAGGAACAAGTGAGTAAATGATCTGAAAATCTTTAATTTTGGCTGTGGATGGGTTGTTTGGAGGTCATAGCAACAACTTGGGTCTTCTATTGTGGCTTGTCCATTCTGCTTGCTGGTTGCAGATTGAATGCTTTTGTTTTTGAGCTCTTTCTAAAGGATAGTTCACGGATGATTATAATAATACCTACAGAGTAAAATGGTAAAACTAGGAGTCCCTTATCACCTAAGAGTATTATTATATATTCTTTTAAATTTGGGAAAGAAGAAAAAAGTAGCAGTCAAAATTGTAGTTGCTACCAAGAACAAGGAGGTGGAAGGGAATGAAGCATGGATACAAAATATCAAGAAAAAAGCTTCAGTTGTATCTTGCATGGGGAGAATTACTTGTGCAAGGAGAAATACTTGTATCATGACTGTAAAAATTCTGATGAAATTTGCAGCCATGCACAAGTTGGGCCAAAGAAAGTTTCCCAGGCTGATGGGAAATTGGCAATAATTAACTTATGTAGAGTGTGAATGATAAGTTCTTAATTCTAGGAATTTTAAGTATGTCTAAAACTAGATTTAATGCTTTATTAGCAGTGAAGGGTTAGCAGTTGACTAGTGCTTTGGAACTTTATTGGCCATGATTTCTGGAACTTTATCTTGCTGCCGAAATTGATCTTTGGAACTTTATTGGCAATGATTTTTGCAATTTATCTGTAGAAATAGGGCTTTATTACTGAAATTCTACAGAACAGAGCAGATGGAATAGTAGCAGATTTCCAGAAATGGATATGGAATTCTCTAAGAAGCTTGATGGTTTGCATCAGTTTTCCCTTTTGTTTAAATCCTATTTGTTGTCCCCTCAAATTTTGAATGGGATTAAATCAATTTGATCGGTTCTCATTTGGTGAGGTTTAATATGTGTCATAAAACATCTAGTAATTGCAATTTATTATTGTATGCAATCCTATGTAGATTTCAAGAGAATACAGAAGTCAGCAAAGTCCTTTTTTGTATAGGATTTATTACGATCTACCGTCCAAGATGTAAGATTTCCCATCCATGGGCTAGGACTCAATTTTGTTTCTTATGTAATTCTATACTAATTTTATCTGTTGCCCTGAATTGATTAGAAATAAAAACAGAAAAAAAAAATTCCGTAAAGATGATTGACTAATGTTCTATAAACATGGCAACTATGTAATTATGTGATACTTGATGCTTGCATTTTTGCAGAAAACCTACATGAAAGATGGTTGACTGGAGTTGGAACCAAATGAGAAAAATGGGAAAAGCACTTCTTACTGCCTATGCTATCGGTGGAGCAGCATGGTTATGGAATGAAACATCACCTCTTGGTTGGTGGACATTAAAGCCTCGAACTAAGGTATAGCAATCATTATCTTCTTCAAGATAGTAACTGTAATCTGCTACTCAAATTTGTGGAGGATAGTCTTTAGATTTTACTTGCTTTGTGGTTGTTTGCTATAAATTTATTCATTCTTATTTGAGAAACTTGTGTTTGTCTTTTGCATTTTACACATAAGCATGAATTATACACTTACAGTTGATGAACATTTGGTAGTAGGAAGAAAAACAAATGGCACATCTTTATGAGCGTAGAGAATTTCCTTATCCTGGTGACGAGGAAGCAGTCAGAGAGTTCATTGCAAAGGGTGGTTCCTATGGGACAACAATAGGGCCCAAAGGCATTGTGGATAAAACTGGGGACAGTCCTCAGATCAAACATCAGCAAGAAAAATTTGAAAGAGAATCACAAAAGTTATGGCTTAGAATGTGGAATGAGGTCATTAAAGAACTCCAAGATCAAGGTTATGACATTGAATGAAATGGCAAAGCTTGAATGTCAGTGCTAGAAAATACCCATTATGTGATTTCATTTGCTTTGCATGAAAAATAGACGGTGAATATAGTTATGAAATTGATATCAATTAGATTTTACCAGCTTTATATAATTAGTGGAGCACAAAAAAGGAATTGTTAATTGATGGATAATCTGTAGGAAAACAAAAGGACTTTTTTTTATTAAAAAGGTTAAAAACACAAGATGATCTGGCAGCAAATAAGAATGCCCAGTTCACATGAGAACAAGATTCATTTAGGTCTTTGGCTTGAAAATTTAGCCGCAATTGTTCATTTATAGGGGATGAATAATTTCACACAACCTTCATTTGAAAGGTTTCACTCATCTTAATGAACTAGACTGTCCTATAAGAATCTTGTATTTTACACTGGGAATTTTACTATTGTTTCTTATGCTAGAAAGCGAAATTTGTAGCTGAGTAAACAGATCACATGATTCAGTCATACTTACATTCCATGCTAGCTAGCTTGCCTACAACCATTTAGTTTGCTATTAGGTTTAATGGTGTAAGTTCAAGGTGTTTTTGCAAAATATCTCCCAAGTGTCTTTTTCTGAGTTTTTATTTAATTATGTTTGATTGTCTCTGGTTTGGGTTTTTACTATGTTTTTGCGCTGTTATTTTCTTTGGAAGAATATTGGCATATCAATTGTATGTGACTGTTGCATGTTTTATCATAGCAATCCCTGAACTAAAGTTTTTTTCAGAACTGAGCAAGATGTATTTCTGTTGGCTTTGTCCTTTTGGAACATCGCTATAATTCAATTGTGCATGGCACATGTATTCATTTTACCAAATCTGTATTGAGGGGAGAAGGCGTTATGCCCAATTTTCAAAGTTGTTGAATTGGGGCCCAAAGTGGGCTGTGATAAAGGGTTCGACTAGGGCCCCAATAAACTCAATGAAGGTCTACACCAAAGAGCCAGAATGTATTTAGAAGTCCTACCTATCAAAAGGATTGCGAAATAGTTTAGTGTTTTGGAAGGGATGTGTCACTAGGTTCATGGATTTTTTCTTGCATCCCTTGCATTTTGTGGATGGGGACATAATACAAAAAATAGGTTACTCGATCAAAGTATGCCTTAAATATGTGCTTCTGCTTGTGTATGTATGTGGACGTTTCCCCAACATATTAGATGGTTGGGTGTGCCTAGACATTATTCATCAAGTGCGGGGCTCTCCATGCCTCCTATTGTATAAGAATCACATTGTAATGCTTCAACTTTGATAATAACTCCAGCCCTCAAAAAGTTGTAGAATAGTAATCTTGGTTAAGGAAAAATCAAAGTGTACTTGAGGTAGATCTTATCGTCAATCACTTTCAATAAAAAATAACTCAACAAAAAAATTAGTGTCTATTTTCGATCTAGAAAAGAGCTTGCATCTAAGGGCTAGTGCAATCTTCGTGATTCTTTAGGAGGCATATGTTCTAAATAAACTACTCGCCTTGTAGTGTCTTGCCCACCCTTGAACTTCCTCTGTCCTACACTTGACCTATTGGGCAACATCTACTTCCACAAGCATGATTAGGAGAAAGAGAGGATCCAACAAAAATGTGAAATGACCTTGCATAGTGACATATCTCCGTATGGAATTTAGGTAGAAGATGTGAGAATGTTGTAGATGGGGAATCTCCAAACAAGTGACCATTGTTAAATGTTTCATAATATCTTTGACCGTTAATCTTCCAAAGTGAATTTCTTGCAATAGTATATTGCACGTATTGAAAAAAGAGACAATTATGAGCAACCTATAGATGATGAAAGCAATTGCCGGATGCTTGAAAGGATGCATACTAGGGGAATGAATGAAGTAGGATAAGATCCTTTGTCGAGCCTTCTTGAGCAAACATTATATGATATGCAATATAAAATTTTGCAAAAGCCAAAATAATTGAATTGCTTGTGCAGCAAGCAATAAGGGGAGTTTTGGATCACTTGCAAATAGAAAAGGAGCTGAATTGAGTTTTCTACTAGCTAAGGGTTTTGATAGATCATTTGCCAGCACGAAGCTTAGCTGTGTAAGCATCAAGATGAATTTCATTTGTAAGCATTTCTCTTTAGTATTACTGTTGGTATTTTAGTCTCTAGCGTTTAAAAAAATAAAATTATAATAGCTTTAGCCTTTGAAGCTAGATGCAATTGTGTATGTATCGAAGACATTAATGAAATGATTTGTGGCTTATCTTGGCCTTTGGCATAGAATTATGTGTGGGTGTTCAATCTTATTTTAGTATGGAATCTACTAGCTCTTGCATCTTCATTGAATTATGTTAATCTAAGGATTTTAACAAAAATATTTAGAGTTATTTTGTTTGAGAGTGCTTAAATGATTATAATATTCTTGCACATCACACCCTTTTCTTTTCCATTTTACAATAAATTTCTTCTCCCCTTTCATCCCCATTATTAATTAGTGTTAGAATAGGGGAAGCAAGCCCAAATATGAAGGTTGTTGTAAGTCTATAGCACTTGGAACTTATGATTTGTAAACATGTGTGGAGATTCCACAACACTATTCTTCAATAAAAAATTCAATTAAATAATTGAAGGAAGAACCCACAACACAAGAATGGGTGACAAAGATTTAACTTGCAAAAGTAGACTTCTAGGAGAACTCTAATAGGAGTGGAGTATAATGGCCTCCTTGTCCACTATTTCCAAATCTTAGGTCTCTTGAACATACAATGAGAAAGAACAAACAATGTTTGTTCTTAAGATTAATTGCTATTTCACACATTGCCCTCTATGTTTTGTTGCAACCTATGCATAGTCCCAATTGCTCACTATAAGATTGAAAATTGCAACTACAAATCACTTAAATGCTTCATCTATACCCTCTATATGCTAGAAAAGCATTTACAATGTCTATTTATATGCTTTAACAAGTTGAAACAAAAGATGAAAGGATGTTTGGAAGTTAAAAAGTGTACAATTAAAAAACACCATAGGTTGTTTTTTGTTAGCTGATAGGCTATATATGGTGTGAGGTTTCGGCTTGAAACCTGTCTCACGCTCCATCAAACTGTTTTACCAGGTTGTTTGAACACTTTCCAGGTGAAACTGCATCATAACTGCACAAAATCCTTTTTGGAAGATTTTGTTTCCTGCTGCGAGTACTTTCGTTCAGTTGGCAATTGCATTTATGGTTTTTTCACCGCCTGAAACTATCAATGTTTTACCTATTTTCACCACCTCAACTTCTCTACAAATATACTTCATGCTGTAACAGAAAAAAAAGACCAATAGTTTGCTACATTTAAGAAGAATAACAAATTGCGCTAGTGGAAGCCGTGGAGGAGATTGGCGACGCCCAACTGAACTACTTTGAGAACGAGATTGGCGCTCAGACACATCCTTCTGCCCGACTCGAAAGCAACAACTTGTAATCTCCCTTCACATCCAAACTGCTGTCGCGAAACCTCTCCGACGTGAATTCCTCGAGCATTTCCCACAGTCTTTCATCTTTGCCAATCGTCCACACATTCACGAATGCTCTGGTGTTGGCGGGGATGTCGTACCCTCCAATTTTATAGTGGTGAGTGGAAAGATGAGGAACGAGCATGGGGGCCATCGGATGCAGCCTCATCATTTCTTTCACTATCCCCTGCAGGTATTCCAGCTCACCAATGTCTTTCTCTTGCACCCATCTTTCTTTCGCCACTATTGTGTCCATTTCTTCGTTCGCCTTTGCTAGATTCTCAGGCTTTTTAAGAAGCTCTGCCAGCACCCATTCCACAAGTGTAGCAGAGCTCTCTGTTCTGCCAGCTATCATGTCCTACAGGCCCAATAACACATCTTTCATGTTCTGCAGTTTTCTTTTGGGGTTTTTCAGTAATTAAAGAGAAGTGAAGGCCTTGATTTTGTTCCTAGTAAGGTTTTTGGCAGGATCATTAGTTTGTTGCAGCAAAGCAAAACATCAACTATATCGGCGGGCACATAATTCTGCACCCAAAGAACCAAATTCTCATTGCTCGTGGTTTCTTTGTCTCAATGGAACAAGCCTTCTCATAGTTGGAAAAAAGAACACTAGCTATTGTAGCTTTCAGGAAAAAGAAATGCCTGCATCTTCCAGCTATTTGCTAAATGTGGTTCCATTTGTTATAAATTAATTACATTGGGTTTGTCAATGTCTTCTGCCCAGCGCTTTATTACCACAGGATAATTCGGATTTATCTCTACTTTATATAACATTTGATTTTTTTATTGCTTGTTTTCTTTGCTACGTGTGCATTATTTTTATTTCAAATAAAATAAATTGAATCAACAGGTGCCTTAGCAGTAGAGATTATATATTTGAATTACATATTGTTAGCTATCTTATTGGGCAGCATTCTTTGCATTAAGATGAACAGATATATTATTTAGCCCTTTTAATTCCACTGAACACTTCAGTGATCGATAGGCCCGAGAGTGGTAGCTAAAAACATTTTGAATTTTTCAAAACTGAGAATTAGATTAAATATGAGTAGAGATTATAGAACCCAAAAGACCGAGAGTAGTTTTCTGTTTATTTTGATCACAACTGCCATTTGTCAAAAGAGGAAAAACACCATACCAAAACCCACGAGTGTAGGAACAAAACGTACCTCAGCATTAGAGGCTGTCATTTTACATAGCTCAATTGTTTGATTTTCTTACACATTACTAGAGCACCAATAGCTAAAGGGTTCATGTTAAATTTATCACATATTACATTTGGTTTTTGTTTTTAGATTTCAGCCTGATTTTGGTGAATAGGGGTGAAATCCATTGAATGCGAAAGATTTATAGTCTTAGTTTGCCTTTGTGAAGAAAAATTTACTATAATGTAATGTAATGCATTTCAAATTAATTACTCATAATTGAATTTAAGGATACAATTTTTTTAAATTTATTAGTTTCTTAAATTTATTTTGTTGATTTATTTATAAATTATAGGTTCTTAAGAGTTTATTTTGTTGGTTTGTTTCTTATTTATCAAATGATCATTAATTTTGCATTATTCAAATTAAATTTTTTATTTAGTATGATTTTAATATAAAGTAGGAAAAATTGTAATAATTTATTTATAATTTGAATTTCAATATTTAACCTTCTTGATTGTTGGTTTAATATTTGCACATTTCTGTAGAATTTTTCATATTGCAGAATTTTGTAATAAGTTGTGCTGAATTATGTTTTTCATTTTTTATTTTTCCTACATTTGAATTATAAACATATACATTTTGATGCATTGTTTTGTATTGTATTTGTTTACTTTGTATTGCATATTTTAATATAATTTTATATTTTCATATTTCAATTTTGTATGTCATATTTAAATATGATTAGTTTGTGGCTATATCTTTCAATTTTGACTTGTCCACTACTTTTTTAATTGTTCAACGAAATATATCCTCACCTTTTAGGCCAAACATTTGTTAAAAAAAATCTTATGTATGTACTTCAAACTTCTATTACAAACTTATATAAACACTACGGAGAAAACTTCATTCTTTTTGTTTGTGTTGATCATTGAATGCTCTTCCATAGTCAAATGTAGATTGTCTTAATTATTTAAAATTGAACGATATGATAATATGAGTTGATTTACTTCAATTATAATTTTAATGTTCAATTTTATAACTATTTAAGTTATAATGCAAACAAGATTGTATATATTTTACACTACACTTCTTTTCCATGTTTGCTTCTATATATTTTTCTATCGGTGTAACCCTTGCACCCCCCCCTAGTGCAAATGCTAGTATATAGGTTGAAATTGCCACTTGTTGTAGATTGCAGGTTTTGTAATTGCCCTAGTGGTTGTGAATGGTTTTAAAATTTGAGATAGAAGGTTAAAGGACTCTAGGAAGTAGAAAAGTGCAAAATTTAAATTAGTAGTCACATAATTCATGAAATTGTTGCTTTGTGTAGACTAGCAACTAGGAATCCATCACTTTCTAGAATTGGAGGTTGCATAATTTCCCTTTTTTTGGATTCAATGTTTTTGCACAAAAGCCTTTTTTTTTCTACCAAAAAACACTTGCTCCCTTCAATCAAAGTGTTCTTCAAGTAGTGCTACATTTCGTCATGGGCCCATAGTGTGAAACTATTTTTATTCCATTTACATATCACACATTTAATATAGAAGCTTTTGGTTCCCAAAATCTATGAAGAATCATAAAATAGGGGATGACTCTCTTAATAGATGACATGGCTACCATTGAATGCTGCACCATTCTAACCAAAGAGTTTATAAATCTATGCCTACAATTATTTGTAGATGTTTGTACTATCCAAGTGCTTGAAATAGATGGGAGTTCCCATATCAACACTCCTCTTTCTCCACTTGAGAGGAATGGTCTTGGTGCTTTCACTAAGCATCCTTCTTACTTGAAGATTAAGGACCCAAGATTGCTTGAACTTGTGGCCACACAACATGAAGTGGTGACCTTCATTGACTAAGTGATATTTGTTTTCTTGTCTATAATAAATGTCACTTGCCTTGAACATGTAAGGGCTACCAAAAACAACTCCATACACATTGAATGCAACCAAATCTACCAACACTCCATCTATAACTTTTTTGATTAACACCAAACTTTAATCTACATCGCCTAAAAATAGAAGCATCAACACCCTTCTCAATCCAACCCAAAGCATATGGATTGGGTGTTGCACAATGTCCAAAACAAAATTTTTGAACTCTTTAAAAATGATTTCGTCTTGGTAACAAGAATACAAAAGTGCATCAAATTTTCAACCTTGATGTGAATCCTAATGTTAAATAGTTCTATATCCTCTTTTCTTTTGTGTCTGATTTTAAAACTTGACCTTTTTTGTAGTGCTAGAAAAGTTTGAAATTAACCTTTAAACTATAATCGACTATCAATACCATTCCATTGAAGGTAGGCATAATGATTTTTTCCTTACTTTTATGATGTGGGCACTATATTGAATGTAGCTTCCAACAAGGTTCATCTGTAAAATTGTTGATTTTACAAGGTTCTAATGCCTTGTAGGTTTATAAATTGTGGGATTCACTTTGTTTTCCTTTGCTATACTCCTTGGCCCTTTGGAGAGGAAAGTAGATTATCCATTTTAATATAATGGGCATGTGAGCATGCCTCAACAATTTTCCTATGTTTAGAGAGTAATATGGGTCTCTAAAAATGGCTATGAAGGCCTTTGATGAATTTCATCACCACCTCTTCATCTTGCACATACTTGTTCATTTAAACAACCCTTCTTTGAAACTCATTAGTGTACTCTTGCACACGTCGTCCTTATTTTTGCTTCAATAGTTGCCACTCATATTTTTCTTCTATGACATATTTGATAAAATTATTTTTAAGAAATTTTTTAAAATTGTTCCTATGCACTAATTGGATCTTGTTTTCTTGAAACAAAGGAATGTAAGAAACTTTCAAACCAAACTAAAACATTCTTTGGCATTCTTAATCTAGCAAAGGAAAATTTTTCTACTATGCTGAGAATATGCATGCTTAAATATATCTCCAACCATGGCAACTAATGAAATCTACCTTTGAATGACAAAATTTTAGTTTTTCCTTTAGCCTTGAATCGAGATGTCTTTGGTATGCTTGATTTTCCATTGAATTGCTCATTTTCTTCTATGGAGTTGGCTTTCCCCATGCTCTTGGTGTTTGGTATGCTTGTTTTGCCATTGAATTGCTCATTTTCTTCTACGGAGTTGGCTTTCCCCATGCTTTTGGTGTCTTGCAATGAGAACTACTTCTCCATGAGAGCCTCCACGAAACCTTTTAATGCCTCCATTGATTCAAATATGCTTGTTACACCAAATTCTAGCTTGAGAATGCTTCTTATCAAGAGATCCTTCATTTTTGTCATGCTTAACTCTCTCTTCCAACATTGAGATTCAATTTTTGTTTGAAAGGGAAAACAACATTTCACACTTGATCTTGTTGTGGATAGCTTAAAATTAATTACTGCAAATACAACCCAATATAGATTGAAGAACTTTGATACCCTTTGATTTGTTAATAATTATTGAGAGTCAACTACAATATTCTTCAATCATAGATTTAAAAGAGTTTCCAAAGTGAGAATGGTTGATAATCCCTAAGCTATGTTCCCAAGAAGATTCCAATAAGAATCACTTGAGTAAAGTTTGAAAATAGTTAAAAGTTATTGTTAATGGTTGCAATATTGAAAAATGAATTGATCATTGTATAGCCTTGAAAAAATCTCAATAAAAAAGGTATAATCTATGGAGCTATTTTGATTGATTTATCATCTTTGGAATTGTGAAGGCACTCTAAATGTTATTTTTCTAAGCTAAGAAATATTGATATACTATGCTACACAAAAAATCCATAAAAAAGAGTTAGAAACACCTATCCCATTAAATAAGTAGTTTACCAATTATAGCAAGGCAAGATTGTTAACTTCACAAGATATAAGATAAGTTGAAGCAAGAATGAATAGCTTGACAAGTTTTATTGATTGAAAGGACCTTTGGGCCCATAATGGAGGAGGATGAGGTGTGAGCAAGAGCAAATGAATAGACCCCAACTTTAGAATAGAGGTTGTTGAGGCTTGTCCTTCTCACCTCAACTAGTTGAGGTAGAACATGGCCTAAATGTATAGATGCATTAATGTATGGGTGACGATTATATTACTTGGTTGTATCATTTAGATAATAGATGGATGGTATATGGATGATGGCCATGTATGAATAGCTTGATGGAGAATTGATATTTGTTCAAGGCTTGACTATTTATGCACTTGGTCAGTTAGATATCATTAATTGATGCTTCAACCACACAATGCTTTTTCCTTGGGTTTCAAAGAAGGAAAATCAATTAGTGACCAAATGGGATGAATGTAGATGTTGAGTAACCAACATTCAAAATAGAGTGAGAGGATGCTCACTTAGGAAAAGACCTCTATATAAATGATACTTGTGGATGATAATGTAGTGATGCATTGTGTTTCCAAAATTTAGAGCAAGTCTTAGTGGAAAATAAATCCCAAAGGTGCAAAAAAATTTCTGCCTTTTCCCCTTTGCCAATAATTTTGAGTCTTTCTAAACCTTGTCAGCGTTTTCCTTAATTTTCTCTATCCAAAAATGTGACAAGTTCTTTCTATTGGAAATTTTATGAGTTTGTGAAATATCCAAAACCCTAGCAAGCTTTTCTATTAGCATTTTTGTTACTTTTATAAATTCTTATTTTCTTGTTATCTTTTTCTTTTTATTTTTGCTCAATTTCAAAGTTTTCAAACTTCTTAAATTGTTGACAAAGTCAAGTGTCAGAGATTTTCAAGGTTTGCGAACATTTGAAAATTTTGACAAGTTTTATTAGAAGATGTTCAAGTTATCTACATCAATTAGTTCACGAGTTCATGAACTTGCCAATAATCCAACAAAAGTTGAAAATTTTGTAAGTTGACTTCAAAGAAGTTTCAAAAGAGGAATTGTTGACTAGTTTGTGAGTTCTCAAAATTGTTAAAAAGTTGACAAGGTTTCATAGTTTCCAAAAGTATTGACAAATGGTGAAATGGTCAATTTTTCGATGTTTTGGAGAGTTTTTAACTTTGTAAATCATCAAAAGTTAGGAACAACTCCAAAATTTTGATTTAAAGAATAAAAGGGGGATTCACACACTCATTTGTCACTTTCACTCATTCAAATGATGAAGCCCTACTGTTGAGTGACTTTTTGTTTCCAACCTTCTCTACAAATTGCCTCATCATTCTACTCTATGTTAAGGTAGGCCAAGTGCATATTTTAAGGTTTTTTGTGTGCTAAATTTTCTTGTCTAGAGCTCTTTGTCCATGTTTCTGCTGATATTAAATTGCATTCATCCCATGGCTAAGCCGTCACCTTAATGAATTACTTTATCAAAGCCATTGCCCATTCCTACAAAAAATTCTCCTTGTTGCTCATTAGTATTTCCTTGAAACCCTAGCTTGTTGTATCTATTTAATTTTAAAACTCCATGAAATGAAGAACAAATATCAAGGGTATGAGCACACTTATATTCTTCATAAGTTGTTTGCGAAGGAAGGGGTCAATAGCCTATAACAAATTAACATGGGGGGGTTTTGAGATATAATGTAGGAGAAGCCTAGAATACCTATGGTGAAAACATTTTTCTCAAGTGGCCTAGCCCACATTTGATATTTTCAACCATAGTCCAATGTACATATTTTGTGCTTTCAAGTGTACAAAACTATAAGCATGAAACCAAAGAGCTAAGGATTATTGATGATAGGGTTATTGCTAAGTTAGATGGTTCAAATCTCAACATTATTCTAAGGTTTCCTTTGAGAAATAATTTTTTTGATATGAGTGTTAAGAAAGGTAGCCACTATTTTCAAGAAAAGTGGGACACTTGCCTAACAAACATTGTTAAGAATTGGTCAAAAGTGCCAAAGAAAGGGAAGTCTTAGATCCCAAAGAATTTGCAAAAAACATATTTTGTAGAGGAGATCTTTGACATAATCACCCTATTGAATAGGGTAGTAGGTAGTAAAGACTTTGGTGTTTTTGAGTATTGGATGTATTAGTTCATTATAGTGGATATAACTTTTAGTTCATTGATTGGGGAAAAATAATAAGTGATCATTTGCATGATCATTTTCAAAAAGATTAGTACTTTTACATGTTCTCATACATTTTCTATGCTATGAAAAGCATGAAAGTGTGACATGGTTTGTAGACATATGGAACGTTTGATAATACCATGTAGATTCATGATTATTATCCACAAATTCACCTAGATATTGACAATAAATATTTTAGGAGGGTCAATGATGATTATAACATGTTGACTATGAGAGAATTAGGAGATATGGGATTAAGGATCTCTCCTAAAGCAAGATAGTTGATCACCTAGTATGATAGCTTCTTCATTCAAAATCCAAGGTTTTCATACTTCAAGATAGGTAGATTTGAATAACCCCTTACAAGATGCTTCATTATGCAAGTGATTAATTTATTCTCGTTGAGGAATATAGGAAAATGACTAATAAGAAATAAATGTAAGTATATAAAGAAGGTAGGAAACCATTTCCTGTGAGCCTAAGTTACTACACTCGCAAATCATATTCAAATGCATAAAATATAGAGGTTAATATAAAAATAAGCCTACATGTTTATGCAACAAGAATATCTTTGTATAGTAAGAATTATGCTAGAGATAAATTATATTTGGACAAGAATATAATCATGTTCATCACGTGGATGATTTCTTGGCGGATTATTCTGATGAATATGAAGTCAAGAAGAGAGATTAGATGAGAATTCTAATATATCAAGTTGAAGAATTCGTTCTACAATGGGACATTGAAGGTATTGAGAATGATGGTTTTGACTTAGTGGATACAATCTTCATTTATTTAATCCAAATGCAGCCTCTCTAACATATCAATTGGGTTGAGAAGGAAGTAGTAAAATTTGAGAAATAACATTTTTTTTGTTCTAGAGGGCAAAGAAGTGCATAATATCCAAAGCCATTTAAAATATTGCCACTAGACCTCCTTCAAAGGATAGCACATAAAGGAAAAAAAATAGGCTACCTCCTCATCTAACCCCCATCACAGTCACTCCACTAGATAAAAATCTATTGAACTTGGGACCGTGGAGTTGATGAAGAAACCCTAAAAAGGGGATTGATATAAAAGGTTCATGTGAGGGAGGGAATAATGAGCGTAGAAGGAAGTTGGAAGTGAAAAGAGCACCGCCTCAAAAATAGGAAGGAAAATATTTGGATCCCATTAAGAAGTAGCTATAGGTAACCTCTATTTCATCTTCCTGTCCATCATCTCTACCTTTTTCCTCTCCTATTTTCCCATCTTCTTCTCATACATTCCCTCTTTATTCACCCACTCCTCCACCTCCCCCTCCATCACCACCACCAATCAACACCAAGTTTGATTTAGTTCTAAAGACTATTGTGCCTCCTTTGACACTCAAGACTCAACTAGTGTCATCCACGTCTCCTTGGCTCAAGGAGGTAGTGGAAAAGAAAAGAAATTCTAATCAAATGGTAGATCATAGTTTGGATGCATTATAAAAAATGTTGGAAGCTTATCATCAACTGAATAAGGTTTAGACAACTTCTAGGATGATAATTAACTCTTCTTTTGGAAATTAACATGTGGAGATTGTAGAACCTATAGTTAAAGAGAATTAAGAAGATTCCATTGATGCATATTACAATGTCACTTGAGTAGATTTGGGCCAATCTACACATGAAAGTGATATTCATAATGCCCAAGTGTCAGTTGCTTACCTAGTGGAGAGAGTAGAAAAGAAGGAAGCAAGAGAACAATTAGAATAGGTAAGAGCTCTACCTTCATATATATATATACTATCATAGACACCTTTTCTCAACCTCTAGATGTCATACCTTTATCTTCATCCAACACACCACTTGAAGGTATAAGTTCTAAAATTATTAAAAAAAATGAAAGTATCAAGCTTATGGTAGGGCTACCGAATCTTGGGTTGAGAAAGCGATTCTCAATGGTCTTCTTTATATTGAAGAAGCCAGGGGTTATATGAGAAGGTTCTAAATAAGATAAATGAAATCAAAGTTGAATCACATGCCACAAAGGAGGATGCACTATTTAAATTAATAATTAGAGATGAAAAAGAAATGATGAAAATGAATGTGAATATTTTGATTGTAGAATATGTATTCAATAAGCCCAAGGAGAATGATATAGTCAAATGGTTCAAGGGAATTGAATGGAAACTCATGGTTTTGAAATAAACCTTAGCCAAATTCAAGAGATTGGCTAATATTTGTGCCTCCTTTTTTATTTATATCTTAGTCAACATTTTGAATTTTGATGTTGGTATTATGGAAGATAAAATCAACTTGTTAGATGTTACTGTTATAAATAAAAATTCCAAGGATATGGTTTTAGAGGAATTATATAAAAAGAATACCATTGATAATGAATGTAAAATTTTAGAAACATGTTTGTTTCCTTAATCACTTTGTAGAAAGAAGTTTCCAAATTTCATAGAATAATTGAAGAAATTTATGAGACCTTGTTGAAATGGAAGATTTGTCTTAGCAACATGTCAATTCCAAATGGAAAAGAATTAGCTCACACCATCATAAATTTTAGAGATTATAAAGCCATAGTTGTTGCTACACAATTAAAGTTTCTAGTGGGTGACACAATTAGCAACCTAAACCAAGGAAAAGATAAAGATTCCTATTAATGGTATTTTACAATAGTTTATCTTTATATTTGTAAAGTGACTGTTGATAAGTTATTTTGTAATACATTAAAAGTGAACTTTATTTGAAAAAAAGAAAAGAAAAATAATAAATTTTATTTTTAATCTATTTTTCAAGGAGTTACACATAAAGGAGTTACAAATGTAATGTTATATAAGTGAGATTGGGTGTAAAGTACGATGCTTCTTTTTCTTCTTCTAGCTTCTAGCCAACTTCTTCTTCTAGTGTTATCCATCTTCCATTGGGATGTTTTTTTCATAAAAATTATACTTAAATTATTTGAGAAGATTTTGTGCTCTCATATTTTGGAATGATAAGATAAAATGAACTTTGGGTCATTGGTTCTAAATTGTTGTGTGTTTTCTTATAGTTAAATTGCAATGACATATTAGGAATTTCCTTATAGTTATACAATTTTTATTTCTTTTTTCATGTTGGAATTTAAATAGTCACATATAGATCTTATGCTTAATCCTCTACATAGATATTATTTTTCTTATATTTAAGCACTATTTGGTGGATATATTTCAAATTTGCATATTTGGAATAATTTCTTATGTTGGTTACTTTGAATGTGAAAAATTGTGCTCCACTCAATTTATATACTTAGAGTTTTCCTTTGCTTTCTAGTTAAAAACATAACTCCAGAGAAACCCAAACTTATCATTCAAGGGAGTTTCCCCTCTCAAACACAAAGGAAGATTGTGAATCCAATAACAAATTATTCAACTATTATAAATGTTGTCACTACATGTTGAGTGATTCAAGATATTTTACAACGAATCATTGCAATGAAAAATCTATTTACCAATGTGTGTAGGTGTTTTTAATCTAATAAAATGCAAGAAAATCAAGAAAAAGACTAAAAACAAGAAAAACACTCAAGATTAGGCAATAAGGAGCTCAAACCAACATATGAAGCATCTTGTTGCGTAGATGTGCCCATGATGTGTGATTGGTTGTGTGGTCACTCAAAAATCGGACATCATAATGACGCTCCAGTGAAAAATGGGTGAGAGAGATGAAAATGGCTAAGTGTTGGGATAAGTAGATACTTAGAGGCATCTCAACCCACATGGTGATGAAAAGTGTCACCATGAGATGAGGCGAGAGGAAAAGGGTTGACCAAAGGAATTAAAAATTCCTTTTTAATGTGAATGGGACGACTAAAAGGAATTAAAAATTTCTTAGGGTCATAGGGATAATAAAAAGGAATTAAAAATTCCTTAAGGGTATTGTTGATGGGTGTTTTAGCACTTTCTCAACATAGGCAGTGCATAGGTGTACTACCTCTCTTGAAAGGTAGAAATTCACAAGCAAGTTACCAATCACTACCCCAAGGTCTCTCAGGTGTT
Organism: Sequoia sempervirens; assembly: GCA_007258455.2. Taxonomy (NCBI): domain Eukaryota; kingdom Viridiplantae; phylum Streptophyta; class Pinopsida; order Cupressales; family Cupressaceae; genus Sequoia; species Sequoia sempervirens. The sequence goes on along the minus strand of VDFB02071623.1, from coordinate 960 downwards.
AGGTCATGACGTACATGGAATTTCTCAGTTGATATTCGATGTGATTTTGCTAGTAGCCATAGGGAAAACTTACGTAATTTGATTGGAGACGAAGTGGATCTTAAAAATGAAGTTCCTAAGATGGGAAGTTGATGTGCAATTTGCTATAGGTTCAAACAACAATATGGAACTCCAACTTTATCTTAAGGTTTGGCTTTACAATGTGCAATGAACCTTAGCATAGGTTACTTCTTTAAAAAAAAGGAAAAGGGTAGGGAAGAGAAGAGGTTTTGGATCTAAAACTAACTATGAATAGTGATCATGGAGGGTTCTATTGTGGACAACTTCCTTCAAACAAAATTTCACTTAACTAGAAAACTCACAGTATCATGAAATTTGTGCTATTTTCTAAGGACTGCAAATGTTCTACCATTCATTCACCATAAACATGCATGAAGAAAAGATAAAATTTTGGACCAGCTTTCAATTTAAGTACAAATTAACTTTACACAACTATCTACCATCAGCAAACAAAAAAAACTATGGACAAGAAAGACATCAACACAACAAAAATTTGCACAACCATTGAACAACATTGCTAAATCTATCTAAGTAATCTAACACCAACTGAAACAACAAAGTAAATCTAACTAAATCAACTAACTATGGGAGATGAATCATGAAACATGCAAAGAAACTCGAGAATTCACCAAAGTCAATGAATTTCTATTAAAATTTCTGCAGCATGTCTTTACAACAACTCAATTCTCTCTTGAAAATGAGAGGAGACCCCCTATTTATAGTGTTCAAAAAGAAAAATGAATGGCCAAGATTTATTTGCATTGTGTGGCCAAGATTCACTACAAACTGGGGTTTCACCTACCCCCAAATATATTACAATTTAAAATACATCTCTTGTCTTTTTCCCTATTTTGTCCTCTAGTGGCAACACTGTAGCATTTTGTCTTCTAGCCGATTTCC
>VDFB02071622.1:0-29014 GCA_007258455.2 Sequoia sempervirens | reverse complement strand
GGTCGGTCACAAAACATTTGTACTTACAAATTCAAATTAGGTCAGTGCAAAAGTATTCTACGGTGGAATTAGAATGAGGGTGACCCAAACACATACTTAATGAGAACCTAAATAAGTCCCAACATGCTTCACCATACCTCATGAACTTCATATTAGTGCTTAACACAAGGTCGGCCAACACTTATGTAAAAAACATAGAAAAATTAAGCACACACACCCTTAACTTGATCAAATCTCTTCAAATAGAAAAATTAACTTGAACATGATGATATTAGCTTATTTTTAGAACTGCAAGTCCTAAAACCATAATTTAAAGAAATTTGAAGCAACTAAATTTCTCCATGACCACAACCAGATACATAGAAAACAATAGCACATATATTGGTGAAAATATCTAGCCCTATACAACGATCTACATGCTCAAATTTTTGATATAGCAACTATTAACAGTCATGAACAACAAATCAGATCCTCACTAGCATAGCAAAACATCCTGGAGCAAAACATAGAGCACACAATATCTGCAAACTTTCTCTATTACAATTTTCTCAATTATATCCTCAACATATACAACTAAAAACCAACTTCCATGACATCAATGACTACAACAACCAATTGACAACTAGTTAACTGCTTGACATCAATGAAAAAAACTACATATTGCAACATGTGGCACATGTCCCAAGTGTTGTAAAAAATATCTTCACACAATAAGAAGTGACTAGAAGATGTAAATGGATCAATAAGATCCAAGAGTTCAATATTGATATCCAAATCACTAAATTAGTTAGAGGAAAAGGATTAGCTAAACTTGTGGTTGAGTCAAATCTTTAGGCTAATAAAATAAATAATGTCAGATATAGATATAGCATCCCTAGAGTGTGACATGAAATTTTCTCCATGGAACAAATATGTTGTCTTTTACCTGCAACATATGTCATGTCTTGATAATATGAATGAAAACTAGAAGACGTCATTGAAATTGCATGTTATTATGTATGTTATCATAGAGAATGATCTTTGGTGGAGGAGTAAAGAAGGAATGTCGCTCAAATGTTTCAATGAAGACCAAGCATCTGAAATATTAAAAGATATGCAAAATGGAGTGTCTAGAGGCCATTACATGGCAAAGATTATAGCTCACAAAGTCCCAAGATTAGGTTATTGGTGGCCTACAGTTTTCAAAAATGCACACAAACTAGTTAGAAAGTGTGGTGCATGCCAAAATTTTTTAGGGAAGTTGAAATTCTATGTAAACTTGCATTTAAGACCAATATCTATAGAAGCTCCATTCCAACAATGGGGTATTGATTTTGTAGGAGAAACTGTTGATAAATCAAGTGGTGGATATAGTTGGATTCTTCTAGCCACTTATTACTTCACAAAATGAATAGAATTTATCCCTACAAGGAAAGCTACAAGCAAAATTGAGATAGGTTTTTTGATGAGAAACATTTTGACCATATTTGGAGTGCTAATGAAGATAGTTTATGATAATGAAATATACTTCATATCTAAATATTTTATATAATTTTTTTTAGTCAATATGGGATAACTCTCTCCTATGCATCCCGATATCATCCACAAGGAAATGGACAAGTGGAGTTAAGTAATAAAAGATTTATGAAAATTATAAAAAGGGTAATTGAGAAAAATAAAAAGCTTGGGATTCAAAGCTTAGGATAGCTTTGTGGGTAGATAGGGTAACAATTAAAAATGGTACTACTCAATCCCCATTTGAACTAGTTTATGGCTTATAATCTAGAATTCCAATGATAACTTGTTGCAACTATACATGTTTATCCAGAAGCATGATGAATAAATTTGTAATGCAATGGTTAATATAATAAACCAACTCACTCTACTAGATGAAATGAGGAGGATATCACAACAAAAAATATTAAGCTACAATACTAGGTCAAGTGTTTGTTTGAAAAGACAACCACTACAAGAAATTTCAAATAAATGATATGGCGATTCTATGGAATGCAAGATCACAACATAAAGGAAAACATGGGATGGATCAAACCATAGCTTATCAACAATACCCATGGTGAGGATTCACACTATCCAAATACCCTCATTGGAAAATTTCTTGAACTGCCAGTGCTTGGGCAGTTCTTGAAACCATATTTCTCTTGAAATATGTCATCTTGATGCACAACTTCTTTTGGTTTACATTGATGATCTACTTTGGTTTTCTTGGTCTTTCTTTTTGGTTTTCTCCTTTAGAGTTCTTGGTTTCTCTCCTTACCCCTTCATAGTAAGCTTCCCCAACTAGAGCCACTAATGGAACTTTGTATAAAATTTCTTAGTTTTTGGTTTTGGCCCTTGTCTCGAGCTTTAGAATGAAGTATTTATTTGCTAGGGTTTGTTTTTAAACATTGATAAGGGTTTCTACTTATGCTAAAACCCTCATAACACCCTATTTTTTAGCATTCCTTTACACTTTTTGTAATAAAATTGTGTTGACTGTCTACTTCCTTTACACTTTTTGTAATAAAATTATGTTGACTGTCTACTTCGGTTACCCATTGTAGACATGAAAAATATACCAATTGATCCTATACACCTGATCCTGATTTACTAACACTAGTTAATCTTGAATAATCTCCATTAACTAATAATTTAATTAAATATTCTTTATTTAACTAAATTCATCACATTTCATCTCTTAATTAAATAAATCACTTTGTTTAATTAATCCTATAGTCCCTCTTTTAATTAAATAATTCATTTTATTTAATTAATCTCTAAAGTCATCTCATTTAAATTAAATAAATTTATCTTTATATGATTTAAAACTAACACCATTCTCTCTAATTAAATAAATCAAACTTTATTTAATTAAGTCTAAATCATTATTCCTCTTAGTTTGATTTATTTAAATCCTAAAATCTAAGTCAAAGTGTCACATCAGCTAACTTCCATTAAAATTAATCAAATCCTGATTAATCAAAATCCTAATCACTCAAATCCTCTAGATTTTGTAACTTGCACAATAAATCAATTTATTTGATCTATTAAATCTCCTTTTTCATTCAAAAAGGCATCAAAGAGGGAATATTCTTTAAATTCAAAAAACTCCTTCCAAAAGGACTTGTCCTCTCCAACAAGGCATTAAAAGCCTCTTACATGTCCTTTTCCTTGAGCCAAGTGAAATTTAACTCTTCTAACATCCCCCCTAAACATGTCACTTCTTCAAATTCAAATTTCAAATGCATGCACATTGACCAAAATATGCTCAACCTCCTTCCATTAGCATCTTGACAAGTGGCACAATGCCATTGGTCCATATTTTATCCCACATTCATCCATTTTTCCTCATCCTCCATCATTCTCATCTATAAATAAGAGGCTCTCATTTGGATTTTGGATCCACAACTTCATGCAAAGACATTACCTTGAAATTTTGAATTTTCTCATCCATTGTTCATCCCTTTTCACATTTTCATAGCTAGGTTATGCAAAAATTTCACCAAGGAAGCATCAAATCTTTATCAAGTCATCATCCAAGCTTACAAGGGGTTGGGAAAGGGCCATTTTCCACATCAAAATGGCACCAATGCCCCTGTGGGATTGAGAGTTTGTTTGCATTAAATAAGATTTGAAAGATTTTACTTGTGTTCTTCATTCTATTTCTTATTTTGTGTATTTCAAATGAATTCTATGGGGAATGTTGATTTAAATTCCATAATATACTAATTATGTGTTGTTTGATCATGTTTATGTAGGTCTAGGATCACCATTCACATTTTAGTGCTAGAAGGATGGTTAACTTGAACAATTTAACACATTTTTCTTCAAAATTCTATTGTTTTTTGAACTTTTTGTGTCTACAAGAAAAGTACACCACTGATAGAGAAGTTGCATTAGTATCAGTCTAGTGGCATCATTTAGTGTCGCTATCAAACTCCAAACTGTGACAGTCTTCTTCCCACCCAAAAATTTGAATTTCGCGGCGACGCTTAGAGTCATCCCTTTGTTGACTGGAATCCAAAATCCAAACTACGCTATGCGGTAGTACCCCTCCATTCTCACCTAGGATGTGCAGGTAGTCTGGCTAAGGAATCAGAAGAAGAAGATGGGACAAGAGCTTCTAATGGTATTTTTGTGAGTATGATATTATATTATGATTAAATTTAATTGGTGATTCTTTTATATAGATGCAGTATTAGGTGGTGATGCAGTGAATTACAAATTGTTCATGATGATATGAGGTGATTTGTATATCTTAGTGATATTGTTTTATATTCAATGTTGTAGTTGCTAATGTGGTTATGGTGAGGGGATGGCGTAGCATCACTCATTCGCGAGTGCCCTGCTATGTTGTGATTCCTTCTCACGAGGTGGTTGTATTTAAATAGATATATTGTGCACAACATTTTTTGTATGCAGGGATTGCAGGTACATAGTCTTGATTCCACCTGCTTCGGCAGGACAGGGCAACCTATAACCCAACGGTATAATGTTGAAACATAGGTGGCAATGAAGTCATCTCGTCCCATGATGTCAGACCGTCTTGTTTAAATGGTTTTGTGCGTTCTTGTAATTGTCGTTCTTTGTGGTCGTCGTTTGTGTTTTGTCGTACATTATTTATGTTGGTATTTTATAAGTTGTGATTGAATTAATTAAATAAGGGTAATATTGTTTATTAAAATGTTCGATTAAATTGTATTTAAATATTTAAATGTTTTATTTATTTTTAAAAGTCATGTATTTTATTAAATGTTAATTAAAGATTAAATTGTGTTTTGTTATTTTAATTAATTATCTTGTTGAGGATAATTATTAAAATAAATTATTTAAATAAATTAGATATTGTGCTTCGCAAGTAAAGTTGTAAAAACGGAAATTAAAACAAAAAGTATTGAAGAATAGAAAAATAAATAAATAAAAGAATGGAAAAAGTTGTGTGAATGAATGAGAACTCAGATCTGACTGAAAAGCTTGCTTTTAAAAATATAATTTCTTTTATTTATGATTTTTGAGAGCTTTTGAAAGAAATTGGTAATATCTTTTATTTTTAATTGAAATTTTTGGGGGTTTATGAGGGGGAGGATTATTGAGACAGGAGTTGCACAAGTTAATGGTTATGTATTTTTGAATCTTCTGAAGTTTTGGAAAAAGATAATTTCATTTTTTTGTTTGTTATATTTTGAGGAGAGTTTTAGAAAGGGATTGTCAATCTTTTTGCTGGTGTTATTTTGGAGTCTTTTGAACAAATAATTGGATTTGAGTTCGAGCACGAAATTTTGTAGGGGAGATTTCGAAGCTGAAACGAGAAGCTCATCGTAGAGGCCATCGGGAACAAGCAAACATCATCAGATTCTCAAATAAGCATAGGACTCCAGGTTCCCTTCTCCACCTTTGATTTCTTTGAATCTGCAAAAGAAATAGGAAATTATGTCTTGAATGAATCTATGTTGCAAAAGAAACATCTGGCTGAGATTTAGTTAAATATAATATTCTGTGAAAGAGAACGAAAATCTTGGAAATTAGATTTTAAGGAATAGCAAATCGTATGGAGAAAATCCAGTTGATTTGAAAACATTTGTGTTTTTCCCATCTGGTTGTTTAAATTTATCATGGGTTTTTCTTTAAAAATTATCCAACTTGATTGTGTTCGAATTAGAGAAAAATAAATAACTATGAGTTCCTTTGAAGCAATAGATTTGAAGTTTTATAAATAAGTATAAATATTATTTATATATCTATATATATACAATTGTATAGTCTGTAAACCCTTCTGTTGGTGAATTCTGGAAAAAGAAAAAATATATAAATTATAGTGCTTATATATATATATATATATATTGAAAATACTTTACTGAATTTTGTATTTTGTATTTTATTTAAATTTCTTTCTGAGATCGTCAGCGTCCGTACCTATGAGAAAGGACGAATTTTTAATTCTTATAAGAAAAAAATTATAAAAGAAATTTTATTAAATTTTTTTTAAAGGAATTAAAGTTTTTATGGGGAGGAAGAAGGACAGTGCCCGCCTTTCCCCTACCCATTGAGATGGATCGCATACACTATGGATGCATATGAGCGATTGTGCAGTATACCTTTTTTTTTTTTAAAATTATATATATATATATATATATATATATATATATATATATATATATATATATATATATATATATATATATATATATATATATATAAATATATAAATATATATATGTATTATATTTTGTTTTTTTTTTTTTGAAATTTTAATTATTGTTAAATAAAAAATATTATTATTTGCTTTTAAAAATTTATTGTGTTATTATATTAATATATATATGGGATGTGTATTTATGAAGTGATTTGTATAACGTTTAAATTGTGCAATTTGATTTCATGGATTATTGTAAAAATAAAATAAAATGAAATAAAGTATTATGGGAAATGATTTTTTTTAATCCTTGAACATTTATTATTTCAAAATTTAATGTCGAAATTAGTGTGAGATTGTATGATAAAATGAAAGGTTGATTATGTGGTTTGGAACCTGAAATCCTAGGAAATTGGTTATTTTGTTGTTTTGTTATTTTTGGCTTTTAGTTGATGTGGGAACCTGGTTGTAATTTGTGAAACTTTGTTCCAGAGGCATATTTAATTTTGAATGTTATCCTCGTCTTGATTACACTTTTGGAGTTGCAACATTATTGTGAGTGATTTTGTATAATTATGTAGTGATACATTCATTCTTGGTTCATGGATGTACTCTTATTCATGGTTACTATATTGTTAATGGATATGTTATTTATCATTATCTTTTACTTTTTGTTATTAGTTGTTTTGGCGAAGTAACCTCGCGTGCCCCAGAGAATGTAACACTCAGTTGTTAATGTGCATTGTAAATGTAATTAATGTACAAATGCATGTTTACTTTATGTATTATTTAAGAAAAAAATTGTTTGCAATGTTTGTTCCTTGGGGTTTGCACGGCAGGCGTTACATTGCGGGTCAAAACAGTGCCACAATTGCGCTCACTGTATTTTCTACAAACCAATGCTATTAGGCCCAATGACATTATCTAGTGCCACTAACTTCTTCAAATGGCATCGCCTCTGTAGACAGCACTGCTGGAGTTGGGTAAAAGGAACTTTCCAAATTAATTTCAACATGTGCTTTTTCATTTTTGTTTCCTTTGACTACTAGGTAGTTTTTGGCTTATGTTTCTATAGTTTTAACCAATTTTTATAGGATGGATTGCTCAAAGGTGAAGGGAGGAAACAAAGACAAAGGCTTCTATGGCATCATCATTTCATTGTATCATGTGTTTTTAAACACTTTGGGGAGAAATTATAATCCCTTTTCTAAGGACTTTGTCATCTTCATGATTTTTAGGACTCACTAATTTTCATTTGGGCTTAAAAAGAAAAAGACAAAGGGATGAAAAAGAACCTTAGGAACTTACTACATTTTTTTTTGGACTTAACAATTGAACAAAAAAAATCTCACACTTCAATATTGGTGCTTAAAAAGAATCCATCCTTGCTTTGAAGGTTAAAATGAAGATGTGCCTTTTATTTTTTTTAATCTCTTATCCAAATTAATATCATTTAAAAGGCGTATGTGATTCTCTCATGCCTCACGACGATCTTGATAATAAAAATTATTTTGATGGTATTAAGTTGTATAAGCGGTTGCCTCCACACTTCAATTTGGATTCTTAAAATTGAACAAAGTTTGTGAGTGTGAGTGGATTATATCGTGTGTGTTCTCTCTTTGTTTCTAAAAAAAGATTGATCAAACTACAGATGTGCTTGCTCACTTTTGTTTACCCTTAGAGGACCTTCCTAGTGGGAAAAATTAATCACCCTAGGGAATGACCCAACCGGGAACATGCTAAAGCCAAGCAACTTCTACCTGGCATATAAGCATGGGTACTTGAGGAAATTTCAAATATCATGAGGATTTTTCAGACAAGAAGGCTAGCAATGGAAGGGTAGCAATGGTCTCTTTCCATATGGATGATCCCCCATGAACAGAATTCCTAACCTTTTGTTGAGAAGTCCAAATACTTATCTATTTGTTGGTGCAAAACAGTCATTCTAAAGCCATCCCACATATTTATGACTCTTAGTAGAGATGAGAAGTACGCCATGGGATTTTCATGGGTATTGATGCTTGGATGACCTAAGAAGTATGTTCCATGGAGGGGAGCTAGTGTGGTCAAGCATCTAATCATTTTCTAAGAGCAGGTGTAGCTAGATTTATCCAAGTGGGAACTCAACAAATACTGTCTCATTCTATCCTAGGGTTGTGCATTATTTTGAATTAAAACATTTTGCTTGGATCTAAAACATTGGAAAACAAATATTCAATATGAACATAAAATTTCAAACCCTTTAGAGGAAGAAAATACCTTTGAATAAATTCAATTGTTATTGCTTTCCCTAGGGATTCTATCCTTAGAGGCTTCTAATTATTTGAATTTACATCTCAATTTTCTCTTACTAAAGTCAACATTAGGGAAATTTTTCCTTAATTTCCTTGATTTCCACATAATGGACCTTGTGGGATGAAAGGAAATTGAGACATTAGACAGATAGTTTGAAAAGTTAAGCAAGAGAATGTTTATGGTAAAAGCAATTCATTAACCAAGATTAAATCAATTGAACCCCACACAAGTATTTGTTATCTTTTTTCTTATGGTTTTCCATGCAAACATTGGTCTTTTGGTTTGAACTAATCTTAGAGAAAAGCATGTTCTTCAATATCTTGGTCTAGTAAGCAAGTCCTTCTTAGGTTCATTTAGGATCAAAATCAAAAATTTCATCCATCCTCAAAACATTAATCAATTCCTAGCTCACAAACAACTTTTGAACCATTGGAAAAATCATTCATACTATACTTTTGGTAAATCCTTTAAAAAAAATCAAAATCATTTTTTTTAATTAGGTGTGTGTGGATGAATCCGTCCTCTTACATATAGTTAAATTATCATCCTTTTGGGAAAATCTATTTGAAGATAACATCCTAACATCTTGGGGTTTATAAGTCCATTATCCAAATCAAATCCAATCCAATCCAAATAAGAAAATCGAAAGAATCCTAAAATTCCAGTATTCCTCCAAGGGTTTTAAAAGTTCAACACCCATATCATTCACCCCTCTCATCCTTCATCTCATCATTGGACCTAAATCCCTTAGAGGTCAACAAGGTCGAAACACAAGAACATGGAATGTAAACTTGATTCATACATCATGAGTGGTCTAAATCAACCAAACTATCAAAGCCTTACAATGCTAATGGATTATCAAAACTCGCATTTATACAATCCATACATGGGATCATTATCTCCTACAAACCTCAATGGTACAAAAAATGTGAGTATTCCCAATCTAAATTTTGGAACACCTTTTCCAATGGTAGATTTAAATCAAAGTACAAACCTACAAATCTATCAATCAAACAATCAATGCATGAGTCTTCAAAAAAACATTATCCCACCAAATCCATACATGCCAAATGTGAATATACCAAGTACAATTTTACCAAACATGAACATTTTGAATCCAAATGCCTTAAAATTTGGGATAGATATGTTTGCAAAACATACAAATTTTGTTCAAAGTCTAAACAATATGTTAACAACTCCATGTATTGATCCAAGTCAAGGTAACACAATGCAAAATCAAAGTTACCTAAATCAAGGCCATGTGATTCCCAACCACAACAATGTTCAATTTAAACATATAATGCCAAATCTAAACACATCCCAAATCAGAACATTGTCCAAAATCAATTTGTCCATGAATCCATACAAACACCAAAAGTAGACATTCAAAATATGCTTCAATAAAAACCAAATCAACTATATCAATGGTGTGAAGATCAAATTTTGTGAGATAAAATTGCTTCACTTGCCAAAATAATTGACTCATTTCTCCAAGAGACGCCTCCACCCAAAAATAAATAAACTCTTCCATTGGTTAAACCATGTCATTAAAACATTGAGTTGTGTCCACAACCACATCAAGAACAATATCTCCAATGTCAAGAAGTTGGATATCAAGATCAACAAGATCAACAAACCCAACCTCCACATCTCCAAAATCAATCACCACAAGGTCAATTTAAAGTGAAAATCTCACAAGGTAACAAATTAAAATACATGCTACTTGGGGAACTAATCGAATCAGTTATGCAACAGTTGATACAAGAGAATCACATCAAAATCCCCATTTATGAAAAATATCAAGAGGCCCAAGTTGAACCACTAGGGTATAATGAGAAGCACCTTTGTGATTTTCAAAAAATAAAGGGACACACAACATCAAATTCTATTCAATTCAAAAATCCCATCCAAGACCTTATTGATCAAAAAAAATAACTATTGGGGACAACGATGAAGATTCAACCACTAGTGATAGCATCAACAATCTCTCCACCACAATTGTTGAAAAAAATGATCAATATCTATCCATCAATGAGAACATTGAAGATGTTTCTACCTCATCTGAAGATCAACGCGACATACATCAAGAGTCAATTTTTGGTCATGATTAAAACCCCTCAACAATATTCGACAATGATCTATTTCAGGGAGTGTTAGAATTATTTGATCATATTGACATAATCCACGACCCATCGACAAATGATCATATTGAAAATGTCTCTACATCACCTAATGAGTTATATAACATCTCTCAATAATTTATTCCAAATCATGATTAACATCTTTCACCAAAGTCTAGCAACAGTCCTTTCCAAGACATGTTGACATCCTTTGACCTCACGGTTACAGATACTAAAGGGATCCTCAACTTAACATTTGATCCAATTCCACTCAAATATCAAGAGGATATTGAGCCACTTCCTATGCCTAATGAATATATCCAAGAAACATTTATAAGCAATCCATCCTTTGACATTGACCCATGTCAAGAACTTGATTCAAAGCATATTGAAAGCAATTCTAAAATCATTCAAGATAAAGAATTCATATCTCCAAGATACTACAATGATCTAATGGACACTCTCCTATCTATACAAGATGTTTCAAATGATGATCGTATCCATATAACACATATTCCTCCATCTACCCATGAGATGCTTACTCCTAATGGGCATGTAAATGATCTTCATTCAAAACAAGAGTCTCATACTCTTGATATCATTACCAAGGAACAAGAGTCTCCTACTCTTAACATTTGTACGTGCATGATCAAGATACGGAAAAATTTAGAGACATATCAGAAATGGGTCATGAAGAGGGCTTCTATAGAAGTGGTGAATCAGGAACATCTTGTGAAGGCATATAAAAAATGAATCATAAGGAAGTCTTTTATGAGGATAGTAAATCATCAACACCTCTTGAAGAAGCACTAAAATATGGTATTCCACAAGATGAAGCCAAAGATATAATTCAAGAAGTTATCCCACACATGGAGGATCCTATCAATTATAAACTTGAGTCACTTACCTTTTTAAGGGAAAGCTATCATACCAATGAAGAAGCTATCACCTTTGAAGATCCAAAATAGAGTAGAGAAGGATTAGCACCTTGTTTCCAAGATAAATCATATCCTATTGCAAATAAAAATTTTGAACAAATGAATTATCAAGGAAGGGGATTAGGCCTACATGAACAAGGTATCCTAGAACCAATGCAGATTATTGAAAATCTTAAGCATAAAGGTCTTGGTTATTTAGTACTGGGGGAAAATTTTATCTAGTGCAAACATCAACATAGGGAGCATGCATAATCCTTATGATGAAACCGATGCCAATACTACAACCAACCATGCCATGAATCTTCATCCACCCATCACCACATCCATGAATTGGGACCAACATCAAAAGAAATATTTGAATCAAATCTCAAAGAAAGTTATCAAAGAAAAAGAAGCTAAGGAGCATAATGGACAAATCAAATACACATGTATACCAAAGAATACAAAGAAATATTATTTCTATCAAACTCCATTAGTCAAAGAAACTATGGGGAAAAATAAAAAAGGGAAAAGTATCCATCAAAAATTTCCACAAAGGAAAAAGAAAGCTTCCCAAGCAATGTAAAAATTATATCAAGCAGTTGGTCCTACTTCCATGCACACTTCCATGTCCACCCACCATTTATCATGTTCCCAAGTTTGGAGAGTCAAAGGTTCCAAACTTTCAACCAATCCATATTTTATTCCTAAACACACTTCATCCACGCCTCCATGCATAATATAAAATTCTTACATTGACCATGTATTGGCAACTACCCTTCATCATAAGGATTTAGAAGGCACTCTATCATGATGTACACACAAAGACAAAGTTAACTCTAGAATCAACAAAGCAAATCAAGAATCTCAAAAGTTGTATTCAATTTCATGTATCTTGGCAAAAATTATTCAAGCAAGATATCAATGGCACATTATGGAATAAGCATCTACATCGACACCACTAGGTGGTTCAACACAAGCTTAAAATCTTTCACAGAAAAATACAAAAAAATCAAAAAATATGAAAATCCAAAAAAATCAAAAGAAGGATTGAAAATAGTAAAGAAAAAAAAAATCATCCTCCAGTGAAAACCACTATGGTGATGCTTTGGATAGTTACCATGATGAAAAACCTAGAAAATAGGCATCATGTGTAGAATTGAGCAATTGCATGCACTAATTCAGGTGAAAGCATCTCATCTCATCCATAATAAATCCAACATTCCATCCATCTTATCCATAATAAATCCATTCATCCATGAACCATTTATCCAATCCATTTTCATCCATCTACATCCATAGTCCAAGTTATCTTGATCTTTAAATTTTTTGGTGCACACTTTACACTGGCTTATGTTAAATATCTTGACATGGGTCATTTTCATTGATCCTATCCTACCCAACATTATCTAAGCCATGAAACCTTATCCAATGAAGGATTCCTCTGTTTGAACACCTTATCTTATTGAAAGATAATCCATATCCCTCCATCCATACATCTATCCAAGCATCCACCCATGGCATTCCAAACATTGCTAGACACTGTGGGAAAATATTTATATCTTGCTTCAGGAATAAATATTGATCTATATCCTCCAACTTATGTGGTGATCCAAACATTCAAAAACATAAAATTAAATTGAGAAAAAAATCCAAATCACTAGCCCATGGCATGTTTTGATGAGAATATTTTCCTTATCAAGTTTTATCTTTAATTGAACATCAATCCAAGTAATCAATATCAGTCACATCTAATTTTCACATCAATGTCACATCAAATCATCCAAAAACAATTTTGTTCCAAATTAAGATTCAAAATAATAATCAATTAAATCCAATCAATCCCTCATCATCTTGGGATATCCATCCTAACCCTTGTGTTTCTTAACACTATACTTGCATTGTTGTGTATCCTCAACAATGTTATCATCATCAATCCATCAATCTAATCAATCAACCTTAGCTTGGCTTTCAACAAAATCCCAAAATAGATCACTGATATCATTAGACATATCCATATCCAAATCATCAAAATCATGCGAAAATCTAAAAATGTTATCCAAAATATATTAAAATCTCAAAACATTCATAAAATCAGAGAAACATCAAAAACATGTTATCCGAAGTATGTTGTCTCTAAGCTTAAATGTAGGAAAGGCTAATCTTTGATGAGGCCCCAAGACACAAAAACAAAAAAAACATTCAAAAAACCATAAAATCCAAAAATATTCATAAATTTCATAAAACACAAAAAACACAAAAATATTTCGAAACATCAAAAACATTCAAATATTTGAAAAAAACCATTTTTCCCATCTCGCTTTCACTCGCAATAAACACTCACTCATAATAAATCATCGTCATCCTCAACCTTTCATGAAATAGTCAGAAGCAAGTCTAGCAGGTCTTAAGTGAAAACTAAAAACATCAAAGTCTAAAGTCTAGGCCAGTAAGTAAACAAGTCAGTCAACTCTTGGTATTAATAGCTCATCATCCATTCAATCTCAAAATCATCTGATAACATCATGTCCTAGGATGCATCCTTCCTACAATGGACATCAACATTAGGCATCACTATATTTTAGTCATGGCTAGTGGTATGAAGAACATTATCTTGTATGTTTACTTTATCTTTGTCTTTTTGACTTATCTTATTTGTGATCATTCCAATGAACTCTCGATGATGTCCAAACAAAGGGATTTAGAGAGAAAGGAATGTGGAAAAAATCATATATTTTTATTTGTTGTGCTTGTTGGATATTCTTGTAATATAACCTTGGTCATGCATGATTTTTTTGGGTGTAGGGAGGATGTTTTAGGTGTCTTGTTGACCACATAGGAAGGCTCTCCTTTCTATGTTTTGGTCTGAGATTTTTGGAATATCTGAACTGCATTTTAGATAAGGTTTTGTATGTTGGGTGTGAACACAAGTACTCCTATCTAATTGTTGAGTCAAAGTCCATCACACTAGGTGTGACACCATCTTGGTTCTTTATACCTTGATGCATCGTGCCTATGTGTATTATCAAACATAAGGTAAATAGCCCTTTTAAAATCCCAATTCCTGATAAGAAAATCATCATCATCATCTCTAATAAAGTCTTAATGATCATGGACTTGTTGGATCCTCTCTTTCACCATCTCATTTCTTCTTATTCTTCTATATTTACTAACATTTATATCCAAATCTGTGTGTTATATCAAAATATACATGAGGCTATCCATGACCAATGATAGTCTATACATCGTCAAATCTGTCTACATCAAACATTCAAGCTTTCTTGTCCTCTTTGAGCTAAACTGACCCTTAATATTTATTGCGAGATCACCCAAAAATCCAATTTTTTGTGTGATCTCTTGAGGGGGTAGTATACCAGCGTAATTCTTCTGCTGGGGCAGTAGTGGGGCATCTGAAAAATTTGAATTTTTTATGAATTTTTTTTTATCTTGGTAAGGTTATTGTTTGAACCAATGCAATAGGTACATTGCTTCAAAGAGGGGCAAAATGTAGACAAGGAAAATATATGGATTGAGCATATACACCTAATCTTGATTTACTAACACTAGCTCGTCTTGAATCATCTCCATTTGCTATTCATTTAGTTAAATAATCTTTATTTAATTAAATTCATCACATTTCATCTCTTAATTAAATAAATCAATTTTATCTAATCAATTAAGTCATCATCTACTATTAATTAAATAAATCACTTTGTTTAATTAATCCTATAGTCCCTCTTTTAATTAAATAATTTATTTTATTTAATTAATTTCTAAAGTCGTCTCATTTAAATTAAATAAATATATCTTTATTTGATTTAAAACTAACACCATTCTCTCTAATTAAATAAATCAAACTTTATTTATTTAATTCTAAATCATTATTCCTCTCAGTTTGATTTATTTAAATCCTAAAATCTAAGTCAAAGTGTCACATCAAATAACTTCCATTAAAATTAATTAAATCCTGATTAATCAAAATCCTAATCACTCAAATCCTCTAGATTTTGCAACTTGCACAGTAAATCAATTTATTTGATTTATTAAATCTCCTTTTTCATTCAAAAAGGCATCAAAGAGGGAATATTCTTCAAATTCAAAAATTCCCTCTAAAAGGACTTGTCCTCTCGAACAAGACATTAAAAGCCTCTTACATGTCCTTTGCCTTGAGCCTAGTGGCATTTAACTCTTCTTACATCCCCCCTAAACATGTCACTTCTTCAAATTCAAATTTCAAATGCATGCACATTTTTCAAAATGTGCTCAACCTCCTTCCATTAGCATCTTGACAAGTGGCACAATTCAATTGGTCCATATTTTATCCCACATTCATCCATTTTGCGTCATCCTCCATCATTCTCATCTATAAATAAGAGGTTTTCATTTTGATTTTGGATCCACAACTTCATGCAAAGACATTATCTTGAGATTTTGAATTTTCTCATCCATTTTTCATCCATTTTCACATTTTCATAGCTAGGTTATGTACGAATTTCACCAAGGAAGCATCAATTATTCATCAAGTCATCATCCAAGCTTACAAGGGATTGGGAAAAGGCCATTTTCCACATCAAAATGGCACCAATTCTCCCCTGAGATTAAGAGTTTGTTTGCATTAAATAAGATTTGAATTTTTTTACTTATGTTCATTCTATTTCTTATTTTGTGTATTTCAAATGAATTCTATGGGGAATTTTTATTTAACTTGCATAATGGACTAATGATGTGTTGTTTGATTGTGTTTATGCAGGTCTAGGATCACCATTCACACCCATTATTTAAGTGACAACTTATGAGTCTTGATCCCATGTCTTTACCAGCCCCTTATTCTTAAGTTATTGATTGATTTAGTGCTTGTTAATAGTTTATCCCAAAAAATTAATGAATATCCTAAGTCTAAGACTTTGTATGGTCTAATTCCCCCTCTTTCCCTAGGTACATCTTTAAAGAATCTTTTGTGCATGTGCTTAATTAAAAAAACTTATGCACTATGAGCTTGGCCCTCTTGGGACACGTAGCTTTCTTGTGCTATAGTGCACACCATCTTCACATCACATTCTTCTTCATTTAGTGCATATTTAAAATGAGTTGGGTGGTGTTAATAAGGTTGGAACATGTATTTATGTGTTATTTCAACGTTTTGCCCCTTTACAGTGCATTCTCATGAAGAGAGAACATAATGAAAATGCTAGCAAGATTGCAACACATGTTTGTATCTAATTGTTTCACATCTCTTCTACATAGTACATATCTAAAATTCATAGGGTGGTGTTATTAAAGATGAGACATGTGTTCTAACATTATATCGCTAACCTCCTTTACATTGTGTTTCATTTGGTTAAGCATATTTCAGAACTACGCTAGGAAAGGCTCATCAACTTTCAACACATGTCATGATTTTATCACAGTGTGTTCCCTCTTTGCAGTGCATTTGTATTCATGAAATAAATAGTTAAAATGTGTTATGGTTTGCTACATTATGGTGAATACATGTGTCTAAATATTGTTACAGTGAATGCTCCTTATGCATTACATTTTCAGTTCCTTAGTTCAGAAGCCAAATGTGTTGAGAGCTTGACACTTGTTATTACATGATTTCAACACTCTACTTATTTAGAGTGCATTCTTCTGAATGTAGCACACAATAAAAATTCACTATGAGTAAAGGGATAATAGAAGGAGGATATGTGGATGGTTCTAATTACAACACTTTGTTTCTTCATAGCATATTCGTTTGCAAGGAGCACATCACACAGAGGCACCGAGAATATGATGTCACAAGAGAAAACATGTCACTATTCTATTACATTACATGGTTCTAATAAAACACAATTTTAAACCATCAATGCATTAAAATAATGCACTTGGATTAATTAGGGAAAGTAGGACACATGTTAGCTTCGGGCTTTAGTCCAAAGGGCATTCACAACATGTTTCCAAAAGGGTGAATTCAAAAGGAATATGTGTTGTAATGAAAATGTGTTCTAGCCATAGATCTTATTTTAAACTATTTAGATTAATGATTATTAGTCAAACAAGAACGACTCGCTGATTGAAGATCATTTCCATAATCGCAAGCCACCACACTACAACTAAGACACAAATACTAATTTTTTGAGGGAAATAAAACATTTAATTGTTTCATTTATCACAATTACAAATAAATTCAAGAAATTTGAATAATGAAGCTCTCTCTAAAAGTTATTTTCAAGTGTAGAAGATCTAGGTGTTTGTGCAATTTCCCAGGTAAGTTGTCTATCCATTTGTCACTATATAATTTCCTCAAAATTGTCAAAAGGATTATGTAGTAAAGAGTTTTAAGGTTATTTCTTTGAATTTTCAAAAGGAAAAGGGGGAAAACCTTAGGAATTTCATAATTTAAACCCTAGATGTTTCAAAACCCTATAAAAAATGAAGGGAACTAATAGGTTTATGGAGGAAGACCTCATGAAACAACTACCTAGTTCCACCAAGCAAGCTAAGCATGCTCAAGGAATGAGGGTGATAATAGATAGATTGTATGACTTGGTTGAGAGAATAAGTGATGTTTTCATCCCTATGCATGGGTGGACTCTTTTTTAATACACTTACATAAGAAATAAATTACACAAGACAGTTTCAAACCTATGGACTTCAAACTTGAGAAATTTTTTAGTTCCATTTATGTATTTATTAATGTTGACCTAGTTAGAGCCCTAGTGGGAGCATATACTGAGAAAAATAGAAAGATAAGAATCCAAAAGGGTGGTCCGTTGTTAGATATTTCAAGGGAAAAAAATATTGAAATATTTGACTTGAATGTCTACCATTTTCACAATTGACTTTGGCTCCCTCTACAGAGAGTAATTGAAAGATAAGCATAGTTACAAATTTTTGTGGCTACCAAAGCACAAAAGAATGGATGTTGATCAAAGACTGGTTAGATTTGCTCCAAATGAGGTTGAGTCATTTAGTTTTGAAATTTTTGAAGATTACTTTGTCAACACTTACTTTGACCTATGCCAAGTGTTTAGAGAGGACTATAGGATAAATATGGCTATCTATATGATGATGTTAGCAACTAATATCCAACATAGAGATGTCAACACAATTTTTGACTATGTTAATTTCATTGCTAAAGGAATCCATAAGAAACTCATAGAATTGAAAGACCCTAATATTGGTCTTCATTTTAGATGGTATTCCTTTCTCTTTCATGTGATTTTATATAGTGGGGCTAGGGTGTGGCAGAACCCCATGGATTTGAAGACCCATGATACAAAGGGAATAAGGTTTTCTATCCAAATGTGGACACATATATGGAATGAGAACTGTAACACATCCAATTACTTTAATTTTGAGAATACTTTTGTGTTAGATGTGTTAGAGAATCTTCATTGCAAGCAAAAGAAAATAATTTCTAAGAATATAATGAAATTATTGAGGCCACAACAATTTCATCCCACATTAAATATTAACCACAACTTGGGAGATTGGTATTTGCATACCAAATGCACAATTTTTAAGATATATGGTACACCAGTGCAACCCCATTGCCTCCCAAAATATGTAACTAATAGGATGGAATTCATGGAGATGATGTGGTATTTGAATGAATCTGATAGGGAAAATTTTAGATTGGCTAAGAAATAATCATCCACCCTAGGTTGCATGAGATTGTCTCACTTCAATATCACTTCCAAGGAGGGTTGGGAAGAATTCTCTAAAAAAATATAGACTTATGAAATGAGGGTAGACATTGCTAGGAATTGTGATCCCTAAGGGTACATTATAAAAATAATAATAGAAATTATAAATCCTAATATTATCATCATTTCCATGATTTTGATGATGTGATAAGGAATATAAAAATGATGACGAGTTAAAGAGAGGAAAAGGATATAAAAATAAATGATCCAAATAGAAGAGAAGAGGATTCAAGTCAATTATAATTATTTAAGTCATTTTTCCAAGTATACAAGTCCCCTATAGTGAATGAAAAAGATGTTTTCTACCATGGTAGATGGGACTTTCTTAAATATGATGAAACTTGCAAAAAAAGATGAAAGAAGGATGGAGGTTGAACAACCTATTCAACAACAAGCCTTACCAACAAAATCATCAGTCCAAACTACTCCCATCCAATCAATGGTAGTCCTTGATCAACCTTTGGTTAATTATTCTAAGAATCAACATGATAGGGAGACAATGCAAGAGGAGTCAACAAATAATGTGTCTAGAGACGAGGAAGTTAACTAATGCTTTCATTATCCTCAAGTCAATCAAGGTAATGAGAAAGTTACTAAGGACAGAAAAGTAAATAATTTTATGGTGAAAGTTTTGTTCTTGATGATGTTAGATTTTGGGCTTATAGTGATTTCATGGATGATGAAACTTTTGTCAATACAAATGAATTTAAAGAATTTTTCATCAGAATCAAGAAGAATGAACTCAATGATAAGTTAGAAAAAGAAAAGAAAGGATTTGATCCTTTAATATATGAGGAAATCACCCAAAAATTCATCTAGGATATAAATTTTAATGCTTCAAACATCACTTTGAAAGAAGGAAGGAGACTAGTGAAGGAAAGTTGTGCTCTTTTTCTACCTAGATCAGATCTTACTTCAGCCATAGCACTTGATACAATTAGATATCACGATGAAGAGACCTTTACTTCTGATGAGAAAGCAAGGGAAGTATATTTTAGATCTAGTTTCAACCCTCACTTTCAAACTCTCTCAATATAGGAAATGGAGCCTACTGCAAACAAGCCAAGAATGGCCAATTCAGTAGAGGATATCATAGTTAATATGATCATTAAAATAACATATGATACCACAACACCATAAGAAATTTTTTTTATGGTAATAGGTTGCAACTACACCTCATATTTTAGCCTCACAACGTCCTCCATCTGCATTAGGAGAGCTCTCAGCTCAAGATAGAGAAACTCTATCTTTAAGGATAATTAATTCAAAGAGAAAGTGAAACAAAGCACAAGAAGTAAACAAAAGGCCAAGGAGGAGGCCAAAAAGGTTGTTATAGATATTATTTATGACCTACTAGGTGATATATTGTCATGTGTGTTGCATAAAATTGAGGGAGCTTTGATGGATTTTGATGGATTGCATAAGGCTTATCCTAAGCATAAGTAGATCTAAACTAGCTTCCAAGAGGTATTAAGTAAGTGGAGTCTTAGAGACAATGCAATAAAAGAGATGATGAAGATGATGGGTTTTGATGGAGGTCCTCCCAAGAACTTGGCCCAAGTTCTTGAATAGAATTAATCATTGGGGGATGTTTCTACTTCCCAAATAAAGCTAGACATGCAACTAAAATCTAAATTGAAAATGTTTGAAAGAATGGAACAAGGAATTATGCCTAATATTATGGATAATACAAGTTCAATCAGGTCTTAGGATGAATGGAAAGTTGAATTTGTAGCTGCTGATGGGTATTTTTGTACCTTCTCAACACAGGCAGCACACAAGTATGCTACCTCTCTTGAATGGTAGAAATCTACAAACAAGTTCCAGATTACTACCCCACGGTCTCTTGGGTGTCAGGTCATGACAATGCTTGGAATAGTTCAATTTGTTTATGTGATTTTTTGGTAATCATAGGGTGGCCTTTATGGTTTACAAATCATGGAAAGTTGGATCTACAAATGGAGTTTCAAAGTATTGGAAGTGAATGAATAGTGGATGTCCACTCAAAATAGCAAGCTAAAACTCACCTCAATCACCAAGTTTGACATTGTGATGGAGCTAAGAATATTACTCTAACAAAGGACTAAAAGAAATAACAAAAGAGGAAGGGTTGAGAAATATGTTCTAACTCTAAGCTATGAATGAATAGTAACAATGGAGGATACTACAGTAGATAGACTCTGATAAACTAAGTTTTGCTTGACCAAGAGAGCCTACAACTACACAAAACCAGTGCAATCTTCTATGGTCTAAAGATTTTCATATTATGCATTCACTTCATTAACATACAATTGAAATAAGTTGTAGTAAATAACTTAGCTCATACTAGCTTTGCAAAGTGATTTATCATCAAAAAATCACAAAAAGCATGAGCTAGAAGTACATCTAATACTGTAACAACATTCACTATTAAAGTCATTCAATCTAAAACTAAAAATAATATGGATGTTGAATCATGCATGCATAATGAACAAAATCAAAGAAAACATCCAAAATAATGCAATGCTTCCTTCAATTCTGCAAAATTCCCTTTACACCAATTCACTAACACTTACAAATGAGGGGGAAAGGCCCTATTTATAGTTTTCCAAAAGTGAAACGAATGACCAGGATTTAATTACAATGTGTGGCCCAGATTCAATACAAGTTAGGGTTTCACCTACCCCCAATATTTCACAATTTAAAATAGGTTATTTTTTCCTCTTCCCTATTTTATCTTGTAGCCTATTTTGTCTTTTAGTGACCCTGGAACTATAGTAATTTTTTCCTATAGTGACTACCTTCTTTGCTGCAACTAAAAACTTTTAGGAAGCTACCCTATGTTTGATGTCTTCACAACATTCTTTCAGCCAATCAAATGAATCTTCTTGCAGATTTGTGTTACTAAAAAGTAGACATGTTGCTCCTAATCTTGGTGAATGGCTCTTGAAAATCATCATCATTGGGTGGAAAAAAAAATAGCTCCTTCATGTTCCTTTCAAGGTCACCCTTTACAGTTTTGTCATTGACTTCCTTGGCATGCGTTCATATGTTGGTTAGTCCATTTTTTATACAAAAATCATTTTCCTCTCTTCCTCTAGGGGCTCTTGTAGGCTTCTTTGATGGCTCCTAAGTAGGTTCCATAAATCCTGCACCCAAAGACGCAGTAAGTGCTCTTACATATAGAGGCAAAAAATACTAGTTAAATCCTACGAATTCACTGTTAGATCCATCCATGCATCATTAAAAGATCATAATATTCATCATTGTTCCACATTTGGAGCTCATCTGGGCCATAAACATAAATGTGGGTTCATGGGTGTGGGTTTCCCCTAGGCCAGAAGTCATTTGGAGCAGCTAGGAGCAAGATGACGTGAAGGCCACAGACACCCACATCTAGCTCCTATAGCAAACTTTATGCATGGTGAGCTTGGTGACCAAATTCCATGTGAGGTGCTTTGGCACATGCAAAAATCAATTGTAAGGCACATGCAGTTACTAGGTTAAGCTTAATGCATTTTTAGGTCTGAGGCATGCAGGTGTAGGAAGGTTGATGGAAATTTGGAGTCTCCTCCATTAAGTAATGGAATTTAGAGCACGACAACCCATAGGTAGAAGTCCACACTGCGGGACCTATGGGTGCCTTAGGAATTAAGGGCTATGTGTGAAAGTTTGACCAATTTAGGAGATGTGGGAGCAAACTATTGGGAAGCCATCGTATGTTCATCATTAGGAATGACATTGGAGGGATGATGGTCCGCAAAGCCACACTCTTAGTAATTTTGAGTTTTTTCAAATTAAGCACATGGAATCTACATTATAAGGGAGCCTAGACCTATTCCTCAATGATTTGGCCCTTTTTGAAAAATGTGAAAATATGGAATGTGGAAATTGGAGGGTCCATTGCCTTAAAAATGACATTGAGCACATACATACCTGCAAACGGAGATAGAGGGATAAAGGCCTACAAATAAATTCCCACAGATAGTGAAGAAGGGATGGCAACTCACAAAGAATTTCCCACAAACAACGATCGAGGGACGACAACCCACAAAGAAATTCCTGCAGAATACGATGGAGGGACAGTGGCCTACAAAGGAATTCATGTGGACAATGATGGAGGGACAACGACCAGCAAAGGAATTATCATGAATGACAACAAAGAGACAATGACCTGCAAAGGAATTCTCATGGACGGCGATGAAGGGATGATGACTCACAAAGGAACTCCTATGAACGATGACAGAGGGATGACGACCTGCAATCAAATTCTTACAACTTCTCAAAAGTCAAAAAAACCTTGGAAATTCACTTAGGCACAACAGAAAATCCAAAATCCATAGGAAACTTGTCCCCAAAGTCAAAAAAATGGAGGAAAAAGTGAAGCAAGTGAGTAATGGCCAAGTTAGCAGGAGCAAGGTAAAAGTGAAAAAAAGGGGGTCCCTAACTTTAGCAGGACATGTGTGCAAAACATGCATGGTATTAGGCATCATTCCTTCATTATCATCTTATATTTATAAGGATGGTAAGCCAAAATTAGCTCTCCTGAACAACTCAATTGATGATTTATTTAAGTTGGAGACTAATTTAGATAATTTTTCAAAAGAAACAAGAGCTATCATAGATGCTAGGTATAATGCAGACAACAATAAGTTGTAGAAGCTCTTGAATTTCAAATTTCTATTAGAAGATAAGTATAGCCCATGGCTAGGAAAGTACGATGAGTAAGATTCTCTCATTCTCTTCTTGTCCTTTTTGCACAGGTGGGTTCTATTATTGTCTCTTGTGGCCTTAAATTTCTCCCTAGGTGATTTTTGAAGTTGTTGAAGGTGATGGAAATGTTCAACAAGGCACTTGTACTTCCAACTTCTTCTTTCATCATTTTGGGATTGAAAAAAAATTTCTTGAATGACACATGCAACTAATTTTGTGTTGTAGTGAAATATTTGCTTCTTCCATGAAGAAGTTATAACTTATTTTTTGTTTTATTTTGAAAGGAGAAGATTGTCAAATGAAAATGTGACATTTATCCATGGCCTGAAGCTTATTTTCTCCCTTTCTTTTATAAAAGGGAATTTTGGGCCATTTTGCAAAGGATCTTAAAAAAATTTAAGAAGAGCATTTTGTATTTTTATTTTCTATATGTCTAGTCTAGGTTTTGATAGGAAAGAATGTCAATGTAACTATTGGTTTTATATAACAATGCTAGCTCATTGAATCAAATATACATATGGAAATTTTACATGAAATTGTCTCCTAATTGTATCTATCTTCTACATTTATAAATAAAAATTGATCAAGGATATTTTTTTTTTCATCTTTGTATCTTTTTCTATGAATTAGTGTATCTTTCATGGCTTTTAATCAAGCAGTAAATTAATTTTCTTTCTAAGAGATATTGAATGTTTTAGGTATATACAAGGAATTGTAAGTAGAATTGAGTGCAGATTTTTGAAGGGGTAATAGTGTCATGCATTATTACTATGTTTTAAGAGTTAGAATGAACATTGTTGTATAATGTTTTCAATTTTGTTTCCCTTGACTCTGTGACCTAGGAATAAGGCACTAGTCCAACCAAAAGTTCTCGTTACATACTCCATTATCAAAAAAATTGAAAAAAAGTCCCTTCAAGCAATATTTATAAAATAATTTTATTTCCATACTCTTAGATACATAGTTGAATTGAACTCCAAGAATGTATCCCTTTCTATTATTTATCTAAAAATCTTTGTTTTAAAGAAGAAATTATATCTATTTTAAAAGCAATATATAATATCAATTTGAAATGAAGGAAAATAGGAGGGCCCTAGGATTTCCCAAAAATGGAAAATGGGTCCTTATCTTATTTCATTATGAAATTAGATCCACACAATGAGAGGACTATCAACCTTGAGGTGAGTCAAGTCAAAGTGTGAATCTACAAATTTCCCTTTTTTGCAAGGACAGGGCCCTAGGTCAAACAACACTTTGGAGAGAAAGATTTAAAATAGAAAATCAACCAAAATGCAACATAAAACTTGGATCTAATATATTATGCATAAAATTGAAGGAACTGACAATGTTTCTAGAGAATTTGAGAGTAATAAATGTTGTACACCTTTCAAAATTTTCTATTTTTGCAAGCTGAATAGGGACTCATTTGCTTAAGGGAAAATGGGTCCTAAAAGACTTTTCTAGAAAAAATTGAATCTGAGAATGAATTCTAAGACCTATAATTCTTCCTTGTAACTTGACACCTCTACTCTCGTATCTGGATCTAAGCAAAATCTGCAAAATAAAATTGTTGTTTTTTGGTGGATGGGGGTTTGCCTCGATCAAACCACAAGTTTGGTAATTAAATCTTGATGAAGAACATAGATCTAAAACATGAACTATGTGTGTAATCCTAACCTTAAGTGTGTCTAAGATTAAGAAACAAATGATGCAAATGAACCCTGCTCAAATGTGTTAGAATAAGATCCCTAAATAAACATGTACAATGATGAAGACCTACTTTAGGAGATCTTAAATCACCCTAATAAGTCACAAATCTGATTATACCTTCCTTTATGCTGAAAGTAGAAAGATAATATAAGATGGAATCACTTAGGAAACAAGTTGTTATGCTTGGTTGAATGTCTTGTGCATCTCCCAAAACCTAGAATCCATCATGATTCTTTATAGGAAACTATCACCGATCCTTTTGCAATGCCTAATCTTGATATTAAAATGATTTTGAAGACCTACAAAAAAAACTCAAATGTTTCTCCAAGTCTTCAATTTTGAATTCTTCTCCTTTCTCTTGAATATGAATTCTTGATCTCATGTGAAATTTTGTTCATTGTCTTACTTGCTATTATAAAATGAATGTGAGACTTAGTTTTATAGGCCTCCTTTCTAATTTTCCAATTATCAAATATTGAAAAGCTGACATGTGAAATTTGAATATGAGAGCTTTATTTTCCACCAAAAACATATCCAAAGTTGAGTTTAAGGTATTTAATGAGGACACATTCATCCATGGGCGAATGGGCCCTGACCTAAAATTTTAGGACTCCATAAATGTTAGGGCATCAATTTAGTTCATAGCATTTGTTCAATACATGTTGTGGTGTTGAGAATTAAATAAAATTAAGTAAACTAGGCATTTGGATACATAATAAATGGGGTATTAGGGGCCTATTAATGAGATTTTGAAATTCATTAATGAAAAGGTCACCAAAATAGGTCCAAATAAGTGTGAATTGCACTTTCTCCTAGAAAGGGGTACAATTTTTTACACTACATTTAGCCCCCACTTTAGCAGCCATATAACACTATGTGCATATGCAAGCTAAAGGTATTATAACAAAATTTACAAAAAGGATACTCATATTGATTGATTAGGGAGAATAAAAGCCCCATTGTAGTTATCTAAAAATCCACAATGTTAGGAACTCCATCTTGCAACACAAATTCATTAGTCACTCAAAAATCCTCTAATCAAACTTATATAGAGAATCAAATTTGAGGGTGGATGTATGCCCCCTGATTTTTCTTGCACTACAGAGGTGGAATCAGGGTAGCAAAGAAACCACATCAAATTACTTAAGTCTTATCATAGGATATTTCCAAGTACCATAAGACATAGTGATAGATAGTTGATGAGATTGGAGTGGAATTATGAATCCAACACAACAAATGACATTGAAAATAGAGTTCTCTAGCCCCCAATATGTTGATTTGAATGAAATATACATATTTATAATTAAAATAGGTATATATGAATTAAAATGAAATTTTTATCTCATTTTGACATTCACCTCTTTGTAGTTTACCTTGGTGTAGAGTCATCCAGGATGTTAAGCAAACAAACTTGCAGGCCTCCCAGACTTGATGTTCTTCACAATGAGGTCAAATGATGCACGATCCAACCTATGATGAGTGGATTCTTCACTACTTTTTATTAATTTTTGTACATTTATAGTACTTTTTCATGTATTTTTTGTAGTTTTAGGACCCTAGAAAAGAAAGTCACAAATCGCCCATCTTTGTCGTAAAGCATCCTTTGTTGATGCAAAGTGTCCCACTTTGGCACAAAGTTTCCCAGTTTGGCACAAAGTGTCCCACTCTTGTACAAAGTGTCCTACTCTAGCACAAAGTGTCCCACTTTGGCTCAAAGTGTCTAGAAATTTCTAAATTTTCCAAGACCACCCATCCAAAACTGGCATATATATCCTAGAGCAACTTTAGTTTACTTTTTAAGTATCAATGGATATATTGAGGATTTACTTTGCTTATTTTATCATTTAGATCCCTCCCTGAGCCCTATAGCATCTTAGAGGGAAATAGTTTTGTTTCCTTTGAGATGTCATCACCTGACTGTCAGACGATGAGATCAATATTCTTCAAGATACAGGATTATTCTAGATGTATGACATGCCAGCGATGGGATATCATGATTCCATGTTACTATCCCTAGTAGAGAGGTCGGATGGTGATACCTTCTTTGCACCTTTCATCTACCTACTAGGGAGATGACTATTACATTAGAGGACATACACCACATCTTACAATTACCCATCCGGGGCAAGGTTGTACATTTAGAAAATGAGTGGACACATGAGGAGATGGGAGATGATATCTTGTACTGTCTAGGGTACCCTATCCGAGAGTCAAGTTTCGGGCCTCGTTTTGAGCTTAGGTGGCTACTACATGAACAAATTCCATTACTCCAGTGGATTATGATCATTACTACAACACTCACACTGGTTCTTGATGGATAAGGGGACCATTTACATGGAGTATTGGTTCACATTATTCAAGATATGGAGCAACATCAGACCATCTATGTCTGGGGTCATAGTATGCTGGAACAATTATACTATGATATAGGGTGGTTTTCCTTCTAGGAGCTAGATAGTAGTGTTTTGAGCATATCACATGCACTAGATCCATAGGTTATCCTACCATAGCAACCATGGGCTATCCATAGGCCTAGAGTTATCCACTGAGACAATCATAGTAGGAGGGATATTTATTGCAATGTTGTGTTAGATTTGATCAATTGGAGGAGGATGATATCTCATGGAGACCATATCTCAAGGTACCACAATGGGTAGGTGAGAGACATGAGCTAGTAAAAATTTTGTAGGATCTATTTGTTCTAGGGAAACATGACTATATAGTGAGACCTTTCTATTATGATCATTTCGTGCACTAGTTTGGTCAGATACAGGTTCCATCATAGGATCAACCTAGGTTTCTATGATCAGTACAGAGTGCCCCTAGACTTAGAGATACTTGTCATCTTACTATTAAGGATGTCTAAATTAGTGACTTAGAGGACAAGGAACATGATATTCCCCCAATATTTGATGTTGATGATGTAGGAATCATACCAACCTATGACCAGTGGTGGGTTGGAGCATGACCATCCCATGTCTTTCCTAGACAACACCCTGCGTTCCATGTAGGACCCCTTCTTGGGCATAGAGATGATATGGATGATGAGTGCATTGACAGTGATACAAATGATGATGATGATATAGTTCCTGACATATTTCTAGATGAGGAGGAGGATACCTATTCAATGAGTGAGGACACTGATGAGACATATGAGGATCTAGTTGCCCCGAAGAGGAGAGATCCACCTCCTACATGGGTCACCAGATCACATGCAACAACTGCAATAGAGATCCCTATTCATGAGAATGGGGAGGCTAATGGTAACAGGCCATCCACAAATCCAACATAGGAGGGAACCATTTCTATGTGGTTATACCCCAACTAGCAAACTGGAGATCAAGGTGATGATGTGATTTTTATGCTTTCATTACACCTTTACCTTTATGTATATTCTTTATATATATCATGATGTGTATTGATAGCTTTTATGATTTATATCTTGCAGGGTCCACACAAGACTAGTGTGAGCTCTACCAGTGA
>VDFB02071621.1:0-10078 GCA_007258455.2 Sequoia sempervirens | reverse complement strand
ATAACATACATGTATTACACATTAAGTCATGACATGAATTCCATTTAAGCAGATTCACTAATACATACATCCCTTGGGGTACACGAAGAGTCATTACTAGACTGAGATCCACACAACAACAATAAAGAATAAAATCCAAAGATATAATCCATAACAAAATAAACATTAACAAATATAACATATACATGATAATCATTGATAAGAAACCATTTGAGTATATAAATACAACATATAAATAATTAACTCAACCCAATGAATAACAACTGCCATGGCCAATAACCACACCGAGTTAACAATACATTACAGTACAATGTTCTAAAGGTACAATGATACAAGAGTGTTTCCAAACATAAATGGAAACCATACATAAGATAACATAATACAAATAAACAGATGAAAACTAGCTTTAAGATGGATACAACTCTGGAGTCGCTACAACCGCACCAATCCGCACCTCTCGATCCTCGACTGGGGACCCAATGGGGTGCTTAGCACGTTCCACCCGACCATGTGAGTCCGAAGACCCACCCCCCGTGCTAGGAGCTAACAAGAAAGAGTCTTCAACCAAGAACATCCCAAACACGGAACCACAAGACTCAACAACATACAAAAGCATCATAAAACTCAAGGATTACCAGAGTCATCATACTAACTTAAAACCATAAATTCCATCACATAAATTAAAGCAATGACCAGTAAACAAGTAATCAAAGGATGATCATAAACATAATACAATTCCAAATTTCAATCAAATAATACAATAACATCATATCACAGTATCATAAGATACAAGATTGTAAATCAAATATCAATGAGATCCTACAAGACCACACAGTACACCAAAGATGTATCAAGGCAATAATCACAAATCAGTATAAATCCAAAAATCAATAATCTAAACCAACTCCCACAACCTACTTCCAGAGGAACACAATAAAGTCAAACACATGGGAAACTAGGAGAGAGTGTCATCGCATAGTCCTACATGGGCTGTCCTGTGCTCTTCCTCCCAACTGGAGGCGCCGGTCCATAGGGTGACTCATGTGCGGAGCCGTAGACCTCTCGTAAAAAGAATGGTGTCGCATGATTCTGCCAACCACGGTTTTCTCGCCCTTCCATTAGTCCGTGAAAGCGCTAATGAAGACGAAAATCCATTTTATTAATCTTATAATGATATTACTACCTAACCTCTGTGTTTAATGATAGTTTTACTTGTTTACTAACTTACCTGTAATATTCCGAGTTTTCCACAAGGCGCCGGCCTGAGGAGCTACTCCCAGATCTGGAATAAATAAAATCAAGGGTTGTACCAGAAAATAAGAGAATATAGATCACAACTGCAAGCAAGGAAAGTAATACCATCTCGCTATAACATACTCTAAAGTCTCTAAACAAATTGGGTGTACACCCCTTTTAAAATCATGAAACCAAAACACTTGCCACATCAAGGGCCCATAAAGAGAGAGAACATCAATTATCAATCATCTCAAGCCTCTGGAAGCCAAAAGAATGAAAACCCATAAACAAAGGTAAAGTGAAGCAACATGAGTATTTCTCCAATAAATCCAACACAAGGATAAAATTTTCTCAAATAAGAGAGTAACTCAGAAAATCCATAAAAAGGGGAAGATTCATCAAGACCCATCCACAAATCAACAATGGTGTTACCTCAAATAGGGAACGCAAAAGAAAATCAACCTTTAAACAAAATCACTTAATAAAACTAAAAGCCACCAACTAGGCATTCCATGGAGACCCCAATTTTCTCCTCCTCACTTGAACCCCTTATGATGCAGCACAAACCACTCTACATGTCGGGTACAGTTAGCCTTGACACAACAATTGCAAGGCCAACAGATCACCTCTAATTCAAATATAATGAGGGAATACATTAAAATAAGATCAACCACCCCATCCAAACCACATAAACAACTTGATACAAAATAAATCAGAAATCCAAGAAGATCAACTTCCCACAACTCATCAACAAAATACAAATTCCCAATTACATTGCAACAAAATTTAAATGACAAAGGATTCCTTGAATCAAAGTTAATCTCCAATGACATTCATACCAATACGAAAATGTCCAAAAACAATCCTTTAATAAAAGAGGTAAAAGCATGCAACCAGGCATCCAAGGGACCAAATTTAAAGAACACCTTAAATACTCAATCACTCACAACTCCACCAAACATTCGCATAATAAACAACAACCAAAAAATTCAAACAAGAACAATATTTAATAGCCAATCAATTAGCGACCAGAACTAAATAACTTTACAACTTACCCATAATAAAACAATTCATGATAACTATTACAAGTACTCTAAAAGACTTATTCATAAAGAGAACTTACAAATCAATCATTAAATGAATATAAGGGAAGTCAATTTTCAAAAGATTAAAATTCCATTTCACCAGTAAACTATCCAATTCAAAATTACCCTAATGAATCTCTAACTATACCCATACATTTAAATTTCCCCTTTCATCATACTCACTTAACATTCACTTCCAAAATTTAAATTAATTGTGAAAACCATTTAAGACCAATTGTCTATACTTTAAAATGACAATAATAACAATACTCTACATACTTAAACTACATATTAGAACTTACCACCTTAAAATCTTAAATCTATCTAAATAAATTTACACACACAATTGCGTTTTAAAACCACTACGCATTTATATTTATTTTAATTCTTTTTGAGGAGGGAATGTAAAAAGAGAAAAGATCTGTTCTACGAATCCAACAATACTACAAGATGAAATATAAAAAGAACAACTTATTTAATCCCATAATAAATTCTATTCCCAAAATATTCACATTTAAACAAGAATTAAATAAACAATGCTGTTTTACTTTCGTAATAGATTTTTCGCTAACAATATCACTCTAAAGTTAAATTGTAGTCCCTTGAAATGAGGTTTATTTTTTACTACTATAACTAAATCTTGTTTTATTTTTAATCAGAAAAGAAACATAATCTATATATGAATATCTATTTTCTAAATAACAATTAAATTAACAGAAAATATAATTTTAATCAGAAAAGAAACAGAAACCGAATATATATATACATTTGTTTAACTAACAGTTAAATTAAATTATATATATTATTGTCAAAGAAAATTGAATGTATCTGCAATTAAATAATAATACAATATTATTTATTGAAAAATATATGTATACATAAATAATAACGCCATATACATATATATATATTTATATATATATATATTATAAAAGAAGATACCGCGCCAAAAATATATAAAATTAGGTATATTAGCAGGAGATTTAATTACATTTTCTAGAAGAATTTAATTGGGAAATTTTAATTCCCAATACACACCACCTACGAGGAGCTTATGCGGTATGTGGGCACTTCTACGGTTGCCACGCTGATCGCATGAGGAATAACGTGAATGATCACCGGTATCCGGCCGATGCTCAACCCTTCTACCTGATAGCCCGTGAGCTCTTCCTACGACAGAGTTGGGCAGGACATCACCAGTGTGCCTCTTTCAAAAACAATGTTCAAAAATAATTTTATTCGGCAAAACTTTAACATTTAGAATTTTTATTATCAAGTATATTTTTTTTTTGTAACTATCTTTATATTTATATATATAAATGTGCATACAAATTTGTATATATATATATATATATATATATATATATATACATATATCTATTGTATAAAAGAATATTTTGAATACAGAGAAATAGAATTCAATTACTGCTCAATACAAATATTTATACACAGAATAACTTTGTAAAATTTATCTACAATTGAGGATTTTCACAACTTCAAATTCTCTGAGATGATGTTATTCTTTTACTGGTTTATTATTATTATTTAACTTGAAACCACCGTAACCCTGCTCAATTCTAGAATCCCAACAAAATCTACTTTAAATAAATAACCATCCCAAACCCCAGTAAGATTTTCTTTGATTGGAAAACAGTCCCAAATTTTTCTAAGAATTCACGTGATTTCAACATGCATTAAATTTCAAATCCCAAAACAAAGAATTCTTATTTCATTTGATGCTATAGAAAGAAGATTATTTAAAAGGAGGAGAACCTGGTGTCTGTGCCTGTAGATAACTGTAGAAGCTTTATCCTTCTTGCTGACCCAATCCTCTCCAGTAGCAACTCCAAGATCCTCCCTCAACCATGAATCTTAATCCTCAAATGAATTCTCAGAAGAATAAAAGAATGTAATACAATAACAGAAAGATGACTGCCAATTTCACCAAAATCTGTTGGAAAGAGAATTCCACCCCCTTCCCCCTCCAAAATAAATAAAATCTCACACAAGAAGCCTCTTCTGTTTCCTCTTCCAGAGAATACCAAAAGTCACATTTCAAGAAATAAATCAAAATAATATTTAATCCTTAATTCTTTTTGTTGCCTTTTCATGCATATGATTAAAATTAAATAAATTTAAATCCTCAAAATTGAACTTTTATTTAAATATATATATTCGTGTACGTACATTTATTAATTAATTACTTCCACATTAAAATAATTAAAAACATTTGCAAGATTCTAAAATGGTATCACCATTACATGTATACAAAGGATGTTTGTTCGCAATTTATCAACATCAATAATATCCTTGCTTTTAACAAATTAGTTTACGGAGTTGATCATTTGTTCAAATCATTTGATTTTATTTAATTGATTATTATTTTAATTCATAATTATATTTTAAATAACCTTGCAATTTCATTTATGATTTAATTAATTATTTAAACATGACTACTAACATATTATATTTTCCACACAATCAAATAACTCAGTAACCAATGAAACACACACACACACAAGTCCAAAACAACCGACACAGAGGGGTATTACAATAATCATCACATCCCACATGTTAAAATTGTGTCAACTCACACAATTGTGTCACCCCCTAGAGGGAACCCATGTTTTTTGTATTTTCCAGGCATATACTCAAAGTTATATTTCTTGATCCCTTGAGAAAATTGTCCTTGGTAATTATATGGTGAGTATCTTGGGGGAAGATTCTCCCCACTTGCACTATGAGTGTTATAATGTTTGGCTACTAACTCGGTTAGCTTCTACACTAAGGCTCGTAATAAAGGTTTTTGTTTGATGCAGAAAATGATAGACTCCCTCAGAAGACCTCCCAACCTTTATAACAGAGGCTTTGGGTATGGTTATCTTGCACACTACCATGGAATTGCGGATTTTCCCAAAATTTACTTTTGATTATACTGGTTTAGAAAACTTGGATTTAGTTGTACCCACTTAGGTCGTTCCCATAGGGTGAGTACTTTTTCACACTACAACGGGCCTACTAAAGGTTTAGACAAAGCATAAAGTGCATGAAATTAAAAGATGAGTCTAGAATTTTGATCACCTAGTTAAGGGAAGAGAATAGGCCTGTCACCATCCAATCACAACAAACAATGTTCAGTTTTAAAGCCCAAATGATGATTTTCTATTCTACATGAAAATACTGCTTCACAAAAGACATGATATTCATTCTAACCAAGATAGAAATGTATGATGACTACCGTAGGATTGGTGTATTTTAATCCAAATGACTACCCTAGGATTGGTTCATTTTAATCCAACTGGCTACCCTAGGATTGGTTCATTTTAATCCAAAAGAAGCAATAAAACCACTAGCCATAGTCACATTAGATCAAGACAAAAAATTAGAAAAATTACAAATGTGCCAAAACAGAGGTCATATGCACTACAAAAATAGTCAAATGCGCTAGAACAAAGGTCATATGTGCTATAGAAATAGTCAAATGCATTGGAAAATCTTTCATATGCACTAGAGAATCTATCAGATGCACTAGAATAGTCTTCAAATATGCTAGAGAATCAATTAGATGTGTTGGAACAGTCTTCAAATGTGTCAAAGAATCAATCAGATGCACTGGAATAATATTCAAATGCACCAGAGAATTAATCAGATGCACTAGAATAGTCTTCAAATGCACTAGAAATGGTGTTGTATGTGCTAATCTGTGTCTCCAGTCATGACCTGCTAGAAAACCTCTAATAAAATATTAAAAATAGGGCAAGATCCCCATGGTGGGTGCCAAAAATATGTGTGTTAAATAATGTCAACTATTAAACTCAATAACACACCAATGAACCATTATATCAAAAAATATAAAAGAGTAAAACACTTCAAAACAATGAGATTATTTAAAGCCATATCATCATCCTCTATCTCCAAGGATTCATTTAAAGCTATTTGCTCTCATATTGTGTCAATAAAGGCCCAACAGAATGAATACCTAGAGAATGAGAAAATATGCAAAAGTACAAGAAACTAAGTTCCTATGATAAATGATTGTGAAATGAGATAGTAGATATGCAACTAATGGATAATGCTAAGATAATGAAACTAGAATGCTATGCTAAGATGCCTAGTCACTTGAATGCTTGACTATAGTTCTAACATTATGCCAATAGTTCCAGAATTTTCAAAGAGCCAATAGGTCTTATTTATATATTTTTGAAGGCAAAATCTTAGTTGGCAAAGATCAACGGTTGAGATGCAGTCTACTAAGATGAGTGGTGAGAGATGGAGAAGTTGGAGAGAAAGATGGAAGCTAGAGAAAAATAAAGAAGATGTTTCCTTCCCACAAAACCTTTCACTCAAAAATAGATGAAACTTGCCATTTTTATTTAGTTTAGTTATGAGTTAGTTTTTGCGGTTGAGGATAATTTAACAATTAAATAATAAAATTATTTAATTTCATGTGACATGTGGATTTGGAAGCTTCTAATTAAATATTGAAAAATATTTAATTATGTGTGGAATATGGATAAGAAGTTTCTAATTAAATATTTTAAAATATTTAATTAAATGTGAGATGGCTTTTTAGAAGATTTAAAGATGATTTTATGATTTTGGGAAAAGAAGAATATCTACTTTATTCAAAATAAATCAATGTGATAATTAAATTAAATAAATTTTAAAACTTATTTAATTAATAAAGAAGAATTGGAAAATTCATTAAATTAAATAAGTAATCAAACTTATTTAATTAAGATAGAAGAATTTGAAAATGAACAATATAAATAAACAATTAAATTTATTTATATGTAGATTTAATTAGAGATTTAATTAAATAACTTGTATTTAATTAATTACCAGACTTATTACAATGTGACCATTTTAGGTGTATACAAGGATTACCTCACAATATATTATAACCGGTTACAGTATGTTAAAGAAATGCTTGCTATACATGGACTCACTGCCCATTGAAAGAAAAAAAGATATAGAAGAAAATTTGTGGCTTACAACTTCTAGATTGAATTGTTACAATTACATCTATAATATCCATGAAATACAATTCCAATGAAGCTCAATAGATTGACTTTACACACCTCATCTGATTTTGATCTAATACTCTACTTTCGTATGCATTCACATCACTCTAATATTTTGCTTTCACATCACTTAATATTCTGCTCAACATTCACAACTTAGATTCGTAATGTATTCACTCAATTTTCATCATTCATATCACTCTCATGTAGTACTTTGATCAAAACACTAAAAATGATCTAGCTTGTATATCTACTTCACCCATAACATCAATTAGTTAGGCCTAATTAGATGTAGCATTCAAAATATATAAAAGATAACTTGTCATCTCTCAATCCTTCACATATGCCTCACACCAAGATTCAAATCTAAAAATACTTTGAAATAGGTTGGCATGGACCTATAATAGATCTCACATAACTTCACAATAATTATTTAAACTTTGCATACCTTCAAACCTATTAGGTTGGCACTGTAGAAGACCTAATACAAAAATTATTTAACCGTGTTGTTGAATGAACAAGAGAAATGAGAGGGGAGGTGAATCAATTGTACCTTAAACCTTCAAAAACCCTCATTAACATTGAGATCCACATTCATATATTAAATCCTTAATCTGTTATGATGGTTTAACATGAAAAGAAAATAATTGAAATTGAAAGAACTTTAACACCATGCACATGTGAACACCATATTTACATGAAAAAACTAAGGGAAAAACCATGGAGAGGATTAGCTCATAATATAAGTAATTGAAAAACTAGTTATAAAGGATCACTACCAGAAGGGGCACACTCCTCTAAAAGGCTCACATCCAAGGCTTACTATCAGAATAGAAAAAGGAGATAAAGTAGAAATGTTACACTGAGAGAATGATTTCAATGCAACAGAGAATCCACCACAATAGCTCAGACACCTTTATAGTATGTTTGAATGATTGCAAACACCTTCTTCTCATTGCATCTAGTAATCCAACAATTGAAAGCTTGCACTGCACTTCACAATTTCGCGCCTTACAACTCTACAATTCACATCATTCACATCACACACTTCGCACACACCATCCCCCAATAAGTTAACTCATATTTATATCTACTGCAACCTTTCAAAACATTTCTTTGAGGTTGACTATTCACCTCAAACATGCAAATTCAAATTAAGTTGGTGCCAAAAACTGTCTGTGACAGATAGAAGTGAATGTGGACCACATCAAAACTTTATTAGGACCCAAATCAACAACACTACTCAACCACATGATTCCTTAAACAATATTTATCCTTCACATGTAGTGTAAACACTAGGTCAATTGTTTCCCATGCAAGCACCATTAAAATTTTAAGTACACACTTCCTCAAACCCAAGGATAACTTTCAAACCACACACCACACTTGAACATGATTTAGAATACTCCAAAAACACCCTAAAATCCAACAAACTCCTTCATATCAACTTTCACCTTAAGAATGTACGAGTCTAGTACACTCAAACTACTCTATCATACAATGTAACTCTAAAAACCATCTTCTAAAGCACAAAAACCTCAAACCCTCTTGAATGAGGTAGACTACCAACACCAGGGTATGTGCAGGATCAAGACGGGCCAAAAAGTGGCAATATGATGGGTATTTGTAGAGTATGTGGTTGACAACTTTTTTCTTACCCAAAATTGATGAAATGAGAAGGGGTTTTAAAGTACATTCTTAGCTTTGCAACAATATAAATTATGCTTTAATTTGAATTTAATAAATAATTATTATTTATTTTCTACTTGAATTACGATTAAAATGTTAATTGATAGGCTGATTGAAAAACATCTATAGCTTTCAAACGGTATCATATTTTTTGAATCCAAAAAATGCATCACATTCTATGCTTCACATACTATAGGATTAAAAAAAGAAAAATTGAATTTCATGAAGTTTTGACCAAGTTAAGGTGGTCAGACATACAAGGTTTTATATTTTTGAAAAGTTGTAATAAAAAATTCATAATTAATTATTTACATGGAAAAAAATTACAAAAAATATGTATCACATCCATACATGAGTCCTCTACTTGTGTCTAAAATATTATAAAAAAATATTATCGTTTTATTGTGGTTAGGGGTCAAGCAGGACACCCACTTCTTATTTTTTCCTTGAAATTTGAGGTACTACTACATTGAAATTTCAAATTTTTCACCTATAAATAGATGCTTTAATTAAAAAATAAACCTAGTAGTTTAGAAACTACATTCAATTTTCTACAGATTCTATTCTTAGATATTTTTGAAATAATATAGATAACTTATTCAAATTTTTACGTCAAGTTACCTAACTTTGATTTTTCTAAATTGTTTGCCACTTAAGGGCCTGTTTTTTCCATGATGATCCTACACATACCCACCATAAACACACCTTTAGAATTGTAAGACTTGAAACACAACCGTGGAGAAATGTGGAGCAAATATATATTTTCCCAAACACCTATGTAATGCAAAGTCCATACACTAATGGACACAAATTCTATTGTACATCAATCCAATGCACCAATTCTTGAATACAATACCTCTAACAACTTCTCACCAATATACCCAAACCATATGAGTAGATCTTCAACCTAGAATAAATGTGGAGAAAAAATAGAACATATCTCTATAACCCAGAACAACACTACAACACACTGTTTCCTATTTTTATCAATTTTTCTCAAAAGCACTTGGAAACCAAGCACCATATACATATCCACATTATCTT
>VDFB02071620.1:0-19096 GCA_007258455.2 Sequoia sempervirens | reverse complement strand
ATGACTTAAAGTTATTTTAAAAGGTGGACTCAAAGGGTGGCGCCTTCATTAAGGTTATATTTAATATTTGATGAGTTCTCCTAAGTCAAAGCAAATTAATTGGGGCGCATTTATCAAGGTGATGTTTTAATTAAAATATGATTATTGAGCTAAAGGTGAAAAGGACGCCATATTGAAGGAAGAGTTAGGGTTTGAACTTTGAGTTGGATTTTAGGGTTTCGTGAAGTCAAATGGAACTTATAAAAAGAAGTCTTGTGCATCATTTCTTCATCTTTGGACAAATATACTGTTATGCTGCCGGATTGGCTCTGGAATCGCTTCGAGGAATGAAGGCCTCCTAGCAATGGGCATCACTTCGTGTTTGCAAGACAACATCTAGTGGTGATTTAGTTTAGTTTGTGAATTCATTGGATTTCGTGCATTGTAATCTGCATTAGTCTAGTTAGCTTCAGATTTTGCATGTTAGATGTTTCTGATTTCTGGCATTTTAGCTACAGCAGATCTGGTATTTTATTCATAATTCCAAAAAGACAAGTCAATTCATTGTGGGTATTGGTTATTTCCCTCCACCTTGGCTAGGCGCCATTGCATATTAGTTTGCAGATTTTTTGAGAAGCATTTGAATTTATTAAAGGAGAATCGCCCTTATGCTGGGCCGTACCATCTGTTTCTCCTTGGGAACTGTGCATTAATTAATGTTCATCATTTGAGCTTGTTTTTTGTTGTTAGTTTGGGCGCCATTTGTTTAGTAATAGTTTGCATTCAGTTTCAAGTCTTTTGAGTTGGTATTGAGGGGGTTACAAACTATTAAGTAAATCCATAAGCAGCTGGTTATTTATGAAAATTCAGGACTGTCCTAACAGTTGCAGATTTCAGCTTCTTTATCCTTGATTGGGTATGAATAGTTCATAAAGATTCATGCAGTAGCTCCAATTTGGAATTGCTTCAGCGGAAAGAGGTTGGATCTAGTGGCTCTCATCATTTTTAGTCTTACTCATCAGTAAAGAAAATACTCTGATATTGTTGTAAAACTGTTATAAGCTGATTTCCATTGTTAGCAAGATTTCATTTCTAAAATTGTAAGCTGGCAGTAGTACTGACAGCGTTATAGATTCTTGCTTAATCAGATTGTAATAGTCTTCTTACTTTCAGCAGTTGATATTGTAGTAATTCACCACCACCCTATGGTAGCTACTTGCCCATCTTGGGTTAGAAAGCACATTCTGGGTGTTGAGCGTTTTCAGTTTTCAGCATCTTCATTTCAAGCATTATTATTGTACACACTCCGTCATATGGTCGCCCCTCACTCCGCCTTGGATTGGGTAGCACATACTTGACGTTGAGTTCCTTCCACGGGAATAGAGAACCTCCGACCAATGCTCACTATCACCTAAGGCCATACTGCTATAGAGTTACAAAGATAAAGCAATTTTACGTAGATCCTCCTGACTACTGCTCGCTGCATATCGCCCATTCTGGGTTAGAGTTGCTTTGCACGCTTTTATTTCTATCTAACTCAATGGGTGCACCGCTTTGTAAATTGTTAATTGAAAAAACGAAAAAATTCATTCGGCAAGAACCAACAACTACAACAATACATCTCCAACTTCCTTCACAGTACCTCCAACGTCACCACCTTGCTTCCGCAAATGCTGGAGTTACTTGCAGAGCAAAATCAACTAAGTCAGTCGGTTTTTTATGGTAAACACTTGAAAGATTGGGTAGAAGAGTTCGTCAGTAGGGGCTGGTTCATACTTGCAGAGTTGTACTAGTTGAGTTACAATGCCCACGACCTTTGTGTAGAAATTTAGGAGTCAGAGCTAAGCATGGCAGAAGAAAAATGCAAGGATGAGATCACCATGGCCAACTTGAAGATGGCCTACGATTCAGTCACTACGAAAGAAAACAAAGAAAAGCTTTTTACTTGGAGAGAACAACCTTCAAGTAAAAGCTCTTAGCTATATTCAGAAATGGTCAGCAGAGAAAAGGCTGGTGAGTGCCACTGCTCAGAACTTCGTGTCACGTATCTCTCGTCAAAGATCAATGCGAGGACTGAGTACATTGATCCCGTAACTGCAAAATGGAGCTCTGTAATCCATCCCAGGCAATTTCTGACGGTGACCCCAATTGACCTAAGTTGACTCGCTGCGTTCATGTTAACAAAAATTCGGCGATGCAGCTGAAAAGGATGCCATTTCTCGCACTCCCATCATGGATGGCGAGTTGATGCTTTAGAGGCACGCATCATGTTGTTGAGAGAACAATATGTCCAAATGTAGAGACAATTAACAACTGGTTGGAGGAGATGATTACTCAAATTGATGAGGTGTGAACTACTAGTTAGGACGTCCCACCTTTTCCAAAGATAGCATTTGACACAGCAGTTAACTTGATGCCTTTTCCAAGTTAACTCACTGTCCCACCTTTTACGGTTTTGGAGACACCTTTGTATAGTGGAGTTCTATTTAGTTTTAGAATCAGTTAACTGAAGTAGTCTTTCCAGTTAACTGTTAAGTTACCTTTATTTAGACATAGAAATAAATCTTGCTGATTGGCAAGAACTGAATGTTAACTCAAGGAGATTTTAGGGTTCCCTACTCCTTTGAGTGTCTATAAATAAGAGCAACCTTTGCTCATTATTGTTTAACCATACTTGTGATAACAAAACGTTGAGCTATTTTTGCTAGCTTTCATGTTCATGTACTTGCGTTCATCTTTGTTCAAGTGTAATTTGGTTGATTGTTTATTGTAGATTGTCCTCTTTCTACAATTTGCTGTCCCAAACATGTATTCATTAATTGAGTTTGAGGAAATAAATCAAAAGAGCAATGAGCCTTTGATCTAAAATTGTCAAGATCTTTCAATATTTGTTGTTTCTATAATCTTTGTTTTGATCTACACCTCGAAAGAGCAATGAGCCTTCAAGGGAATTTAGAGATTAAGTTTATTGTTTGATGTTGTTTCTTATCATCTTTATTTCAGCCTACACCTTGAAAAGAGCAATGAGCCTTCAAGGGAATCCTGAGATATAGTTTATCGTTTGATGTTTTGTTCTTAATAATCTTCATTTTAGTCGACACCTCGAAAGAGCAATGAGCATTCGAGGGAATCCTAAGATCTAGCTTATCGTTTGATGTTTTACTTGCATAAACTTTATTTCAGTGTAAATTTGAAAGAGCGATGAGCTTTCAGATGCATTCTAAGAACCAGTTTGTCTAAGTTACCGAAATCATTCCCCGTTTCCTCTAAATCCTCTTGCTTTGAATTTACTTGAGGAGATAGAGGCATTATAAATTTAGGCCTAGTTGTATTTGAGATTATGAAATCGGAGAAAACTCAGCTGCAACGCATAGAGTTTTATAAACCTTGTGCTCTCAGTTGAGTTAAAAAGATAGGAATTTAGTTTACATTTCTTTTAACACATAATCAGCAAAAGAGGGAGCTTCCCCTCCTAATTTGAAGAGCATTTTATCTGT
Source organism: Sequoia sempervirens (assembly GCA_007258455.2). NCBI lineage: Eukaryota > Viridiplantae > Streptophyta > Pinopsida > Cupressales > Cupressaceae > Sequoia > Sequoia sempervirens. The sequence continues at coordinate 15,620 of VDFB02071620.1, read as the reverse complement.
GCATAGCTATCCGTTTCCAATACGCACTCCAGAGGTGCGAATTGAAATGCCAACAATATTAATCTTCTACAATGTCTATGATGAATGCTTTATCAATGTTATGCTATGAACATTTGATATTTCTCTATATTTTTAAAATTTCTCTATTTTCTTATTAGCCGTCCCCTAAAAAATGGCCCAAAAGTACCCTTGTACCGAAAACTCGTCCCACTGTCCTCATCCATGAAACTCTGTGGAGCATAGTATCTTATCCATCCCTCTTATGGTTGAAACCCCTTGAATCAATCCCATCAATCAATCCATGTAGAGGTTTGGAAATAGCTTATTGTAGGAGGCTTGTAAACATCTTCTCGTAAGCCCAAGAGCGGATATCACCCCCTTGGCTCCAAGAGGCGCACTTAGTCATTCCATCATGGAGTGGCATACTTAGGAGGAAGTCTAGTATCTGCTCAGCCTACTAGTAGTCTCTTCCTCACTTCTTCCATGGTTGTTTTATAAAGATAAATAACAAGATAGATATGATTGCACACCTAATAATTATGATAGAATATATCCCAATAACATAATTAGTTATCTAATTCAAAATGACATATTAGCAAATGCTAATAAGAGTAAATAGTAACATGTATAATATTACGATTCCAAAATAATATTACTAGAGTTTATATCCACAAGTATAAGCTATTATTTTAATCCACATCTGATTCCATAATGTAATAACTGATTATTATTTTCTTCCATAAAATACTTACTAAGATTTCATAATGTATTAACCTGATTATTATTTTAATTCATAAAATACTTACTAAGTCCCTATCTGCATCCTTAATATATTTACTAAACTAATCAATCGTATTCAGAAATACTTACCACCTTATTGTGGTCTGATCTGCAAAAGTCTCTATCAATTCTCCTAGCTGATTTGCTATATTTCTTCTTTTTCTCAGCCACAGTCTGTTATAAATCTGAAGATATCCTCTATCGGTGTCCTGTGCTCAGAATATGTTTATATATTCTTTTCTTTACTCCTCCATTAGCATTCATATATATATAATGATGCTACCCTCCCTTCCTATTGGTGTGTATATACTTTTCACTCCTTTTATACAATCTCAAGAGAGGTGATCCCTACAAATAACTACGTTTCTGTTGTACCCAAACCAAAGTTTTGCTTCATTAAAGCATTTTGCTTAAAAAGAGTCTAAACCTTGTTAAAATGATGTCAAAACACAATTTTTGGGTAAGTCAAGTATGTATTTTGAGTTAGTGTGATGTCGAGAAGATACTGGTGAAATTTGGAAAACAATGAAAATTAGGGTTTCTGCACCCCTGTTTCATGTCGCGAAACCCTGAAAATTGAAACTTGTCAAAATTGGCTGAAATTAGTTTTGATTGGCTTATTTCACATCATGATCATAGTGGTGAAGTCAGTTTCAGTTACAAGTCAGTTTAAGCCTGGTGGGTAGTTTACACTTTTAGGATCTCCGGGATCGTGAATGGCAGTTGGCTAGTACCAGGTGTCAAAATCTAAGCTTGAAGCTCAAAGCAGAACATTCTATAATGAAAGATGCTGAAAAAGATGCTTCATGATGGAGGGAATTTTCAAATGGCGAAAAGTGCAAAAAATATTCTAAGTCTGGAAACATTTCACTTTGTAACGTGAGATAACAGCAATCAATGGCAAATCAATTTCTATAGTGTAATGTATACGTGAAAGTGGTGAACATAGTCACATAAAATACATCAACAACAATAATGTTTCTACTTTGATCAACTTAGTAGCCAACACGGTGTTCGCAGAGCGTGAAATGGAGCAAAATATTAAACATAGAGCAAATCTGCGCCCCTGTAGCCTAGGGGCGCCCTTCAATTTGGAGGCTCTGATTTATTTGTTTCTGATTGCAAATACATTCAATCTCTTCAGAATTTAGTTAGCTTTCCAACAAGCTATCAAGCGAGATCATCCGAGTTGCAGAACTCCAGCAATCGAAGGCAGAAGCGGAAGGTACGAAGAGTTTACATCATCATAGAGGCGATCAAGTTTGTAGTTTCTGCACTCCTATCGTACAATAGGGGCTTTGAGAATTGTAGAGACCCTTAGACGCATTGAATTTGCAGCTCGCTATTTGAGGAATCTGATTCACCAAATATTAACGATGCATCTGCCCAGATTGGGATGCGCTGTAGTGACTGGCAAGGGTTCCAGTGAGCACACAAAATAGAGGGTGGACAATTGTGAAAATATCAAACTGTACCTCTATAGGCCAGGGGCACCTAGTCTTTTGGCCAGCTAGATGGGGTTTTTAGTAGCCGTCGTCTTCACGAGACTTGCGCGGAATCTTTCTAGCTATTCAGTGAATCCAACCGTCAACCCTTAAGGTTTGTCAAACACCTGTGAATGAAGGATCAGTGGAGAATACTGAAGAATGTAAACAAGCAGAAAAATGGCTAAGTATGGAAATTACATACTCCCTTGAAAAAGGCGCCCTTCTCTTGGAGATCTTAGAAGCAGTTTTCTCGCTTTGTCACTTTCAGGAACATCGCTTCTAAGTTCTTCCAGCTTCGCAAAAAGATCAACAGCGTGCGCATTGGAGCAATCCAGCTCCGGTGTCAAGGGTCAAAGTACAGCGTTTGCATGATAGTTGCAAGTTGTAAAATCATTTCTCAAAATGGTAGTTGTGCCTTTGTAGGCCAAGGGCACCCTTGCTTTTGAGGCTCTTGACTCAACTTTCAGACGCTTTACATACAATCATTAGTTGTGGAATTATTCTAGCTACGCGAGGATCCATCATCCAGTCGTGGGAGCCATTGTTCACCGGTAGCGGCAATTTGAAGTGCGAGATGGAAAAATAGAGAAATGACTTAAGTCTGGAGACCTGTACATCAATTTAATAAAAGGTGACTTTTATTTTGAGGCATCAAACATGATTTTTAGCACTTGCAGCTCCCAGCAGACATTTCATCTTAGTGATTCCGGCTTCGTGGTGTATGTCTCAATTCAGTTCCAGCATCAACCAGACACCTGGAAATCAAAGCTCAACAGAGGCAATCGTGACATTTTCAACAAGCTACAAAATAGGAAGTTAGCTAAAAATCTCAACTTTTGCTACGGGATGCCTAGAGAGTCAAACTTGGACTTTACGAAATTAGTAGAATATTCTAAGCGAACCCAGTTGGAGAGATTTCAGTTAACTCAATAAATTAATATTAAATTTTCAGTTCCAACATGCTAGCTTTAATGAGGCGATTTTTCTAAATATTTTAATATTGGCGCCCATTTTGATATTAATTTGCAAATTCACAGTGGAGAGGAACTGAATATTTTAATATTTTTAATATTCTGGGACTTAGAGTCAGTCTCAGTTGAGCAAAATGAGGTCCAATCAAAAGATTTCTTTTGAAATCAAGGTTTATTCTTGCAGTTGGTGCCTTAAGCTACAAATTTCTTTATTTATTTCGAAATGGCATCCTTTTTCTCTCACAATAGTTGAAGAGCAAGTGAATTTTCTCATTTGAGTGAGTGAATTCTTCAGCAATCAACATTCGAAAGCATCATAGATAGTATTTTCAGATTTCCTTGCAGGTACAAGTCTAGATTAATCAGTAGACTTCAGACAAGATGGTGATTTTAGTAGAAGCAGAGCATAAATTTTTTTATCTTCTGTCTTAAATTCTTCTATTCTTGTCTTAGGTTTTCTTCAGTTGTCCAAGATTGAATGACTTTTGACAAATCTAAGCATCTGGGTTGGTTGTGCACGACTTCCTCTACAAAACCCATGTGTTAGTATTTTTCCGAAAAATTTGCTCCAGAGCTTCAAATTCTTGAAGCTTTGCTTTTTCTCAACTGAAATCTTTTGAAGGTGAGTGAGAAACTGGCTTTAACTGATCACGGGGTTGTCTTAGAATCATCTTCCTCGATAAAACCATACTCAAATTTTCTTGAAAACTTGGCTCACAAGACTTTTGTCAGCCCTTTACTTGTTTTCTTTTTTCGTAAAAGCTTTGTACGTCAATTTAAACGTATTTTTTTGCAATTCATGTTGCAATTTGTGTTAGAACTATTTTTTAAACCACGCTCCCTGCACTTTGACGAAATTGCCTCCGATAGGCTATTTTTAGCCCCGAGGTTACTTTAACTTCGAGAAAGTTAACCCAAACATACGTAAGCGGCAATAATGGGCTAGTTTTTAGAATGCAAGACATAGCTTGAATTCAAGACCAACAATTTGACTTATGATCATTGGAACAAATATTCAGATCCAGACAAAGTGCTTCTAGAGGCTATCTTGGATCCAATTAAGATAAATAATGCAATACTTCTAAACATCCAAGAATCCGGGTTGCTAGAGGTGTCTTCACTCTCTATTTCAGTTCATTGCATAGAATTCGTAATGTCTTGTGTCAAGCATTACAATTCTACTACTCGCGAAATTTAGTCAGCAGATGGACGGGTCATTTGCAGTCTTAAGCCCCAAGACATTGAAAGATGTTTCGGTATTCTTGAACATTCGAACAGTTTGGTCATTACCATGGATTAGTGTGAAAAAGCATTCAATGTTGATAAGGATGTGTGTCAGAACAAAATGGCAGAAAGGTGGTTAAAGGAAAAGAAATCTAAATTGCCACACAATGTGGGTCGCTGAGAATACAAGGATGAGTACACGATTTTGATCACTCTTCTCAATCGTGTTTCTGGTCATGCAGATGCTAATAAATTCCAGCCCTGGATGTACTATATCATTGCTCAAATCATCTCTAGGCGGGAGCATTATTACTGGGCATCTCTAATTAGCGACATTCTCCATAAGCAAATTACCGGTTTCCTAGTTGCCCACCAATTTCATATGTGTTCGTATCTTGTATACTTGATTGCCTATCAGGGTCAGTTTAGAGGATTGAACACAATGGGGATTCTCAGTGTATAGAAAATTTATCAATACTATGACCAACTTGAGTTCACAAAGTTCGAGTGACATTTCGAGCGTGTGCAAGAAGCTTTCTTGATGTACACAGTGAGGAACCTAGACAGGGAATTGCATGTTTGTATCTCAGCGGTTGCCAGAGCAACAATGGTAGAATGGGCGGATTGGTTCATTCAGTTCCCTACATACACCTACATCTGCGTCTTCCGATATACAGGAAATGCAACTATGCTACCTCGCTATCCTTTGGATAGGACGGTTTTCATGGAGTTCCTGAGGCAATTATATGATGCTCATTTACGTTTGCGCCACAAGCGTAAGCCAACTGCTAACTTTCCAATGCAAATGGGAATCTACTAGTGCAGGACAACAGTTGATGCGAAGGCTGCATGACAGGAGTTAGAAAAGTTTAATCTCAAATATCTTGTTGATGCATGCACATATGACCCTTGGGGTTATTATTCAGCACGCCTTGGTGGTCGCCCTTACCACAAGCCTACTATGGAAGATTATTGGGTTAATTGCGAGGATGATTTTGAGGTGTGCCGACACAGTTACAACAAGTTCTCTCTCTCACAAATTTCTGTGTTCATGTCAGAGGATGTTGAAGGATTGCCACATGATGATGGGGATGTACTTCCTCAGTTCTTCAGAGAACAGGTTGATACGTAGCCACTTCCAGCTATCGATTGGTTTGCCAAAGAATACTCATACGTGAAAGAGAGGTTGAGTAGAGTCATTCAGAATAGCATACTCTACCTTGATAGCAAGAAGACAAGGAGGGTAGTCATGCCAAGTACAAAGCCGCCACCAGTGGATGTTTCACTGCCATCCTCGTCAAAACCAAAACAAAGGAAAAGGAGTAACCCTCCTAAAAAGAACAAAGCACCTAACAATTCAAAGGGGAAGGCACTTGTTTTAGAAACGCATGTGGAGCCAATCAGGAATGCAATTCAGAGCTTGCCAGAGCCTAAGGTTTAGCCTCCCATGCCATCACCTACACCACAACAATATTTAGTTCCAGTTCACACTGATTTAGACCTAGACTCGCCACCGCGTAGTGATACCTCTACACATTCACACTTATCAGAGCTTCCTATGACTAGCATAGACCCTTCCAGTGGGATTAGTCTAGACTTGTCTTGGCTTGAGAATCAGCTGGGTAGGAAGAGGAGGCAGCCATCTTACATTCTTGATCATTCAGATTTTGATCATGTCTACTAGGATGCGCTAGATAGAAGAATCAAGAAGCAGGTTCATGTTGAGAGGAATGTTGACAAGGAGATCATCATAGAAACCGCTGCACCTCTAGAGGGTAAGAGCTTGAACGAGATAGAAGTTGAAGAGTTCAATGTGATAGAGGTGAACCTTGGTAGAAGTACACGCTAGACAGAGATTGATTTCCATCAAGTTGCAATGGATAGCATAAAGGATAGAGTGATAAAAGACGGAGAAGACAAGGCAACCCTCAAGGCTGAAATTCAGTAGCTTCGTTAGTATATCTCTAACCTTGTGCATAGAACGAAAAATGTCACCGCTTGACTCCCACAGATGCTAGAGCCATCAACAGAGCAGAATTAGCTTAATCAGCTGGTTGTATATGGGAAGTGTTTGCTAGATTGAGAGGAAGAGTTCGTCACCAGAGGCCGCTTTGTACTTGTAGAAATATATCAATTGAGGTTCAACGCCCGCAAACTCCGTCTATGCATCCAGGATGAGGAGCGCGACTTGGCGATTGACAAACCCAGAGATGAAATCATGATCTCTCATCTGAGGATGGCATACGACTCAGTAATTGACGAAGAAGATAAAGAAGCTATTTCTACTCGGAGGACATAGTTGATCTTCAAGGAAAAAATACAGGATACAATGGCTTCAGAGTTTGTGGAGAGCAAAGAACACATGTCTAGTACACTTCGGTACATGAGAACTTTCGTGTCCCGAGTTTCTTGCTAGTATCAACGTGAGGGTGGTGAGTACGTCGAGCTTGTTGATGTTTAGTTAGAGTTGCAAGTGCTCATTCATAGTATTTTCAGTGGGGATTCCGTTGGCTGTAAGTTAGATCAACTTACAGTCATGTCAGTGTTATTTGATGAGGCAGTTAAGAGTAGAGGACAACTTCAGATCCAGATCATAGGGGGTGAGGAGATGCTACAAAGATATAGTGTGCTATGACAGAGTATTAGTGCTCCAGATGGTCATGCAGTCAACAACCTCGTGGAAGGGTTACTTGCTCGAGATCACAGCCAGTAAACTCTAGGTCCCACCTTTCAGGATAGACATCAGACACAGCGGTTAACTCGATGCTTCTTTCTGAGTTAACGTGTTGATCTACCTTTCATGCTGTAAGAGACTTGGTGTCTCTTAACCCCTACTGATGCTGAGAATGCAATTGATTTTGAAGTTTATGTTTGTTTTGTGAGTTTTTTGTAATTTTTTGAGATGTTTGCTTGAAGAGGGTTTTGTGCGATTTTTGAAATTGCAAAAATGAATTCTAATATCAATAAACATATATTTTGAGCTGCAATTGCCTTTATTATTTCAAGTGACTGATTACAATACTGAAGAGCATACATGCAAATTAAAAGGCAGCTATATTATGAATGAAAGAACCTGATTTTATTCGCAGCAATGAATGAACAGAAGATGAAGTACGATCTTCATAAAACAATTTTTTTCCAGCCAACAAATGAAGTCAAACGCCTCTCAAAGAATATGCGCCCCAACTGGTGAAGGAAGCAAACAAAAATGCAAGGCGTTTTTTTCCTTGAGTTCACATGCCTATCTGCTGGTCTGGTACGGTCTTGGCAGTAGCAAAAGATTGCTGTACGACTAAGAAGAGGGAAGCCTAAAACCTGGCCAAAGAAGGTAGAATTCGATTTCTCCTTGTTGAATAAATTCTTCTCAAACCCTTACTAAAATTTCCTCTGTAAGCACAAGTATGACTTCTGAATAAAGCCATGCTGATTAGCAATCTTCAGTTGGTATTTCACAACCTCTGTATGCTTGATTCTGAAGAGGGAATGATCTCCAAAATCTGATTGCGGAAACCCTTGTTTCTCAAACTCCAAATTTCTCAGAGAGATAAAGACATTAAAATAATCAATCATAATTGAGTTTCATTTGTCTTGAAACATTAAATAACCTTCTCCGAGAGGCTCAACCCCCAAAAAGCAACTCATAATGCATTTAATAACATTAAATTCGCCCTTTATGTGACTTAGGCTTATTAATCAATAAATGGCGTCCCTTTTTAATGAGTAATAAATACTCATTTAATAATAATATCGCCCATTTATTATAAAGTTATAAAATACTTTATAATAAGCCATTTAATTAATTAATATCTTCCTTAATTGACTTTATAATATAAAGTTATAATAATAATCATTTAATTGTTATTAAATGCTCAAATATTCTCCGTTTGCTCAACAAACTGCCAAACTGGGTCGAGTTTGAGTAAACCAACTGAACCAGGTGCCCTGCCAGAAATACTAAACCCTGACAACCTGACTTATTATAAATAGTATGTGTCTAAACACCACTCTGTTAGCATCTGCAAAGGCCCAAACCTGAATCAGAAAGTGAAGTGTTGTCTCTAACCACCGGGTAACTGTAATAAAGTACCCTCTACCCATAATTGTCAGCCTATGAGGGTCAAAATAGTAGGCTCACTCCTCAACAAACAATGTCAGCTAAAAAGGGGACATTACACATGCTATGTCTATTTTGGAATCATCAATGTATAGTTGGAGTTTTCACTTAGTTTTCATTTCAATAAGGACGTGCATGCTTGCACATGTCCATTTAGATTAGGTTTGTTTTGGTTACCTGATGGTAGTTTTCCAGTTAACTGTATAATTTCCTTTATTAGGGTTTAGCAATAAAATCTTGTATGCTTGCAAGACTGTAGTTGAGTCAAGGTGATTTTTGGGTTCCCTACACCTTTGATGTCTATAAATAAGAGCTCTTTGCTCATTTGTAATTAACTTTTGCACGTGATAGTAATATATGTTGCGCCGCCTTGCCTGTAATATTGCTATTCTGTATCTGTTCACAAGCTTTTACTGTGATAATAAATGGTTGTGCCACCTTGCTTGAATGTTATTCTTATGGTATTTGTTCATCTTAGTTAAATGGAGTGGCTAGTTAGATCGTTTATTGTATGAGCGTCTCGCTAGTGCAATTTGCTGTCCTAGTTTTCTATCTTATATTATGTTTAATAGTTCTTTCAATCTACGCCTCGGATAGGGGTTCCTCCTCCTCGGAAATTTGGAAATAAGAATTATCGTTTTAAGTGTTGTGCCTAATAGACTTTATTTCAGCCTATGCATCAGATAGGGGTCCCTCCTCCTTGGAAATCCTGTTGTGAAGCTTATCGTAAAGACATTCCTGCTCCTTTTTCCTCATGCTTTGTTTTCTTGAGGAGATTGGATAGATTAAAGCTTTTAGTTTAGCTGTAGTTAGTGGTTTGCGAAACCAGAAAATCCTTAGCTGCAACGTTCTTGGTATTCTTAACCTTGTACCTCTTCCAACTGAGACAAAAAGATAGGAGTTAGATTACTTTACTTTTTCACGCAAATCAGCATACGAGGGAGCTTCCTCTCCTAATTTGAAGAGCAGTCAATATGCACTGTGCATAGCTGTCTGTACTAGCTTGCACTCCAGAGGTGCTAATTGTTACGCCAACAGTTTCTTTCTAAAAAGACAACCTTAAATTAAGATACACCTCAAAACAAATCACAGCCTTTGTTAATTATTGTTTTCACACAACATGAATCATTGCCCTCTTAGTTATATTAATCGATTCTTATATATATTTGTTGCTGCTCCTTTATGAACCATCGCTTTTTTTTTTAGTTAATCATTGCATATATGTGATTGTCTTATGAATTAAGGTGGTCGGCCAGAAGTAAGGGTTTGTGTCGTGTCCCCGAAATCTCAACATTAAGATAATAATTAAATAAGATAAAAACATAATAAAAGTATAAACATTAGTAATTATAATTATCACAAAGATAATATTATAATTAAATGATCAAAGATAATATCGTAAATATTAAAATATGAATTCTAATAATTTAAATATTATTATAATATAAAATTGTTGGCGTTTAAATTAACACCTCTGGAGTGCTGATTGTAAACGTTCAGCTATTACAAATGTTTTGCAACACTTCTTCATTATTTAAAGAGAAGTCCCTCTTTGCTGATGTAATGCGTAAGAGAGGGTAGAGTAGACTAAGGTTCCTATCTTTTTGTACTTAGCGGCAGGGCACAAGGGTGCACAAACCCAATGCGCTGTAGCTAAGCTTTTCTTTGGTTTCTGTAGATCTTAACTACGACTAAGCTAGCTTTTAATCTATCCTATCTCCTCAAGGTAAACAGAGCATGAGGGCATAGGAGCAGGAATGGATTGGTTGGATCACTTGAATCTGTCGTCTCCTTAGAATATGGCTGAGGCTCTAAACTCTCGGATATACACTGGGATAAGGTTTTATACAAGCAAACACTCTTCACGGTAAGTTGGATCTGAGACCTGCCAAGGAGGAGGAACCCCTATCCGAGCTATGGGCTAGGAAATGACTTACTAGAAACAACAAATTACGATGTTTTGTCCAACAAACTTGCTAAGGAGGAGGAACCCCTGTCCGAAGTATAGGTTGAAAGTCAATCCATTAAACAACATCACACGACAACTGTTAATAACAAATATCCAAGGAGGAGGAACCCCTATCCAAGGAGAGAAATGAAACAACAAGCTATTTAAACACAAGACATTATGGAAAACTCAAATCTTTAGATCAAATTGCATGTGCCTTTTGATTTATTTCTTCAAGCTTTTTGAACAAATTACAAGGATTGGGATAGCAAAGGCACGAAATCATGCACAATTATGATCAACCAATGAACTCTCATCCAAGAGTGAACAAATATTCCCTTCAAAGCTGTTGGCAACAATGGCGCAACAATTTTGCATAGCAAGTAAAGGTTAAACAAATAATGAGCCCAAGGCTCTTATTTATAGAACTCAAAGGAGTAGGCAACCCTAAAATCTCCTTGAGTTAACAATGAGTTCTTGCCAATCAATTAGCAAGATTTATTCCTAAAAAGGGGGAACAAACAGTTAACTGGAAATCTACTTCAGTGAATTGAAACTAAACAAAGAGTCAACTGGAAACTACTTCAGTTGACTGAAACTAAACTAAAGGTGAACTTTAATACAAAGTATGCCTCCAAAATAGACATCCACGTTAAGTGGAGATTTGAGATCTACAAATTATGGAAGTCAATTAGACATCCTTAATTAGTGGGATCTGACAATGCATGATTTGTGTGATGTGGAGTTAACTTGGAAAGGGGCATCAAGTTGACTCCAATTACATTTAATGTCTTCTTGAGTTGACTTGGAAAGAAGCATCAAGTCAACTTCAAGTATCATAAACGCCATTTGGAGGGTAGGACGTCCTTTTTGGTGCCTTTACAACTCACCACTAGTCAATAGTGTTTCTATCCATTCGTTGACTTCTTCAGCCTCTAGGTAGTTAATGCTCTGCAAAATGATGACGTGGTGCTTGAGCATTACTTCGCATGTCGTGAGCTGATGCTGGAAGTCTATACACTGGGCAACTGCCTCATCGAACTTGGTAGACAAAGCTGCCACCTTGGCCAACTTGCAACCATTTGGATCATCAAGGAAGGTGCTGCGGATGACATCTCTGAATTGATTCTGCATTGTAACCATCTCAATGTATTCTCCTTCCTCGTGCTGATATTCTATGCGAGGGAAAGATATTACCGACGTTCTTGCAAAGTTGATAATATTTGTGACAACCTGTTGGTAGTCAATCAATTCTACTGAATGGGCATCATAGGCTTTCACCTTGTATGCCAGTTGTTCTTTCCAAGCAAATAGATGTTGCTTGTTTTCCTCATAGTAGACTGACTGATATGCCAATTGCAAGTCTGCAATTGTGATCTCATCGCTTGGCCTCTTTTCTGCTGTTCTTTGCTCTGATTGTTGAATCTTCACACAAAGTCCATGTGCTCTATCCCGTAATTGGTATAGATTTGCCAGTATACATCGCCTTCTGAGAACAAATTCCTCCACTTGATCTTTCAAGTGTTTTCCATATGTCATCAACTCTTGATGGTTCTGCTCTGCGGGAAGATCCAACAATCCTTGTGGTAAGGTTGAGACGTTCGGGGTGCCATGCATCAAGCTGGAAATGTACAACCTCAACTATTGGTTTTCAGCCTTTAAGGCTGCTTTGTCTTTTCCATCCTTGGCCATCGTTTCTTGGGCACTCACCGAGGCGATTTCGAGAAGGTTTGCCTCTACCTATCGTGTGGTCTTTCCAAGGTTAAGTTTAGACAATGTGAAGTCTTCCACTTGTACCTCATGTATGCTTTTATCTCTTGGTGGGGCAGCAGTCTCTATGATGAACTCACATTCTGCATTCCTTTCCACGTGAACTTGCTTCTTCAACTTCTTCGTCGACATGTCTTGTGGGACATGGTTGAATTCTATGAAGTCAAGCTCATAGGAGGGCCTTTCCCTCTTCTTGCCTAGGAAACCCTCAAGCCAGATAGAATCTCGGCTAGTTTTGCTAGGAGGAGGAATATGGGGCCCTTGAATGCCAGCCGGCCCAAAAGTATGAGACTGTGCTGGAGTGACGTCTCTCGGTGGCGAGTCCAAGTCGATGGGGACTTATGACTGCTGTGATGGTGGTGATGTAGGTGGCTCTACTTCTAACATAGGCATCGTTTCTGTTGTCGCTTCTTTTGCTGCGGGTTCTGCCTCTTTTGCTGTAGTCTCTTTAGCAACTATCTCTATTACTGGCTCTGGGGCAGCAATACCCATGACTATTTCGGGACTGTGTGTGGCTGTTTCCACATGTGTCCCTTGTGTTCTTGGCCTTGTATGCCGCCATTCTCATCCCTTTGGGGAGATTGCACCACTGTTTCTGCTTGGGCTTCTTTTTTGACGTGGAAGGTGGTGTAGACTGAACCTGTGGCGGCTCTGTTCTGGGAGGTACCACCTTGTTTTCTTGTTGTCGAGGTAGAGTTGACTATTTCTGACAACTCTGCTTGTCCTCTCCTCTATAGATAGGTTATCCTTTGCGTACCAATCTAGTCTTGGGAGTGGTTGTGAGTCAACTGAATCTACGAAGAATGAGGGGAGAATGACTTCCCCTTCATTGTCAGATAAACCATCGATGTCTTCTGACATAAAGTCAACAATTTGTGAGAGCTTGAACCTACCATAATTCCTTCTTCGCACTTTATACTCATCGTCACAATTGACCCAATAATCTTCCATAGAAGATTCATGTGATGAGCGTTGCTCGAGATGCATCGCATAGAGGCCTCTGGGATCATATGACCTCTCAATGAGGTACTTGAGATTAAGCCTCACCGTTTCTTGGCTCATTAACTTGGCATCTACCGCTGACCTGCATCTATAGAGTCCCATCTCAACGGGAAAGTTCACAGCTGGCTTCTTCTTCAAGCGCAAGTGAATGTTAACTTTGGATAACTGCCTTAGGAATTCCATGAAAATAATTCCCTATCCTCAAGGGTAGCTGCACTCGATGGATCAATGTAGTCAGACACGCATGGTGAAGGTAGGGAATTGGATAAACCGACCCGCCCAGTCCACCATTGCCTCCTTGGTTGCTTGTGAAATACATACGTGCATCTCATGGTCTAGATCTCGTATTTATGTGCATGATGAAGGAGGTCCTCTGCTGAGACGGAAGTGTTCATGAACCGCAGCCCCAGACCATATTTTTAAGGTCCTCCGAACTGTCTTTGAAAGTAACCGGGGAATGTCATCTGTAAGAACGCGGAACCCATATGAGCTTCTAGAAACCTCGTAACGGTTGGTAGTGTACTTGATCAAAGTGGGTCTTGGCCGTAATGTCTCTCTCTTGCCGATGATTTTGCAATGACATAATACATCCACGACTGGAATTGATTGCCGTCTTCCTGTCTAGTGATTCTGCTGAGTAAAGTGATTAACACTACATACTCATCTTTGTATTCTCCTCGCCCAACCAACTTAGGCAAGTTAGCCTTTTTCACTTTCAGCCGTTTTTTTGCCATTATTCCTTGGCATTTTCTCTTGGCTGCCTCGAATGCTTTGTCGCATTCTATCACTGATTTGACCCTGCTGGTAGGGCATGGTGGAATATCAAAACATTTTTCAATGTCCTTTGGCTTTAAACTGCAGATTATCCTCCCATCCACTGATTTGATTTCTTTTGTGGTAGGATTGTAATGCTTAATGCAAGCAATTACAAGCTCCACACTTTGTAATGTGATGGGGATGGATGCAGCAAGTAACCCAGACTCCTCTATGTTCTGCAATGTGATCTGATTCATGCCCTTCAAGTCTTCTCAGACAATCACGATTTATTTGATGTAAGTCTCGCGCTAATCGTTGTGCAATCATGGTACAAGGCCGCCTGGTCTTGCATTAAAATTCTAGAGCACCGCATCCGGCCAACTCAAAGATTGACCGCACACTTGACCCGCCTGACAATTTCAAAACTTAAAACAGCGCCTGATGAGAAATACCGAAAAATTCGGCACATGGGTTTGTTCAGGCTTCCAACATTGAACAAAACCTAGCTCCTCACACTTTGATTCTTAATCTTTGAAAACCCCAGCCAGGGGGCAGTAAAAGTTTGTTAGATTTTGGTAATCCATCAGATGGGTTTCACTAGAAAATTATTCTGAATCTGCCCAGTTGATCAGATTTGTGGTAGCCTGCTGATTTGTGTGACATGCAAGAATACCTAAGACAAGAAAAGAGGAAGTAGACAGAAGATGGATTGGAAGTTTTTAATCTGACTCCTTGAGAAAATCTGTCTCTGAATCTAGTCTCCGATTAAAAATCTTCTTCGGCCCCTTATCTTCAAGAAATATTGAAGAATTGTTGAAAACCCTTGCCAGATCTAAAAATGGCGTCCTTGAGAGCTTCTTGCTATTTTGAATCTTCAACCTGCAAATAAATAATGAAAAAGGATGCCTAGATTTGCTTAATGTAGATTCAAGCCTGAATCCTTGAAGTTTGGCCACCTAACTCATAATCTAAGCCTGATTTGGCTTGATCTGGAGTTCAAAAGGTTGATTTCCACTGATTGTGGAGTGAATTGGCCAAGTTTGCCTCCAAAATATCTTAACTGAAGTCAACAAACTTGCCTTTGACCTTTTTAGGTGTCCCTTTTGAGTTTGAGTGCTTTTTCATCATTTTTCGCTGTTGAATGACCTCTGTTTGATCCTCGCTTTAGATTGATCAGTTGATCTTGAGCAACTATTGATAGATTGATCGTTGAGCTAGATCCAAGCTGAAGAGTTGTGCCTAGGAGGTGTTAACCCAGACAACTGAGTTTGAGGCTCCATAAGACTGGGCGCTTTTCTTCAGCGAGGGTGCTTTTGCACTTGCCTTATCAATTTTTCAGTGTCTGTTCTTCAACTTTTTATTTAGACCTCTCGTGCTATGATTTGATCTCCTCGTTGACTGACAAGTCGGATAATCACACTTGACGATTCATCAGGTGATCAACTCAGTCTTGAAAAGGATGGCTGGTGTCTCAGTTCTTGAAAGTCAGATTAAGGCCTCGGCGAGCAAGGGTGCCTTTCTTCTTTAGGGGCGCTTTTGCTCTTTTCATCAGTTATTTCTTGTCGAAA
>VDFB02071618.1:0-35109 GCA_007258455.2 Sequoia sempervirens | reverse complement strand
AGAACACACCTATATTTTTTTCATTCTTTTGACAATAATAAACAATTGACATAAACTGAAAATAAGGATTTATTCTGATATTACTCAGTCTGAAAATACATAGCATATTCAATCATTGTTGTTCATGGAAAATTGATGAAAACTAACATTCCAAATGGCCACAAGCACATGATAATATCATTCTTACATTACTTCAATATGAGAGTACCTCTCTTTAATTTGTAAGTTGATTATTGCAGGTTTGTAACACTGTCACAGAGTTTGCAGGGTCTGATATTACCCCTGTAGCTGTTCATACCAGCAGATAACACACATGAAACTCTCCAACTGTGCAATGAATACTCAGGAAAATCGCCAGCACCTTGCAAAACATACCCAGCAATAAAGAACAGCTATTACAAGGCAGAATAAGGAGATTTTCTGATATTTTATTACCATTGTGCAATCACCCAGCCAAAGTAGGCATTGGAGGTGCAGGGGTAACCAGCTAGGAATAGTCACAATACCACCAAACTGACTGAAACTCAGCTCCAAAATACAGGGAGTAGGCCTGAACCCTAGACATCCTTGTTCCAACCCTGAAAAAGCCTCCAAACAGCAACGCTTCCCTACTAAAGTCTCATGCCCAACTTCTAACCCACATTGCTGATGGTACAACCCCCATAATAAATAATGATGACTGTAACCCAGGTTTTTAAACACTCAAACCAAGTTGCCCAACTTCAAGGAACTCAGCAAAATTAGCTTCAACTAATTTTGAAACCCTACAACACTTTTCCAAACATATCATGAGTGGTACAGAGTCACAGACCAGCTAGGGAAAATGGTACAGCCAACATAACCCTTCTGTAAAAACACTTCAAACTCACCAAATATTAACTGGAAATCATTGCAAACATCATCCCAAAATCTGCAAATCAAAACACCATAAAAATCCTCATTTTTTTTTGTAACCTTGAACTGTAAAATCTGAAAACAATGGTGATCCCTGAGGTAGAATGTAAGAGACCTGCTGTCTCTAACCCTTGCAGACTAAAATGCTGAATGCTGAAGTTTGATTTGTTTTGAATGTTTTTGCAAATTTTGTGTAATTTTGAAAATAAATGCCTTTTTGTATTTTTTATAAATAAGATGCCAGGCAAGATAAATTACCATGAAACAATAAAACTTCAAGCTAACTAACTTTCAAAGAAGCTGCAATAAACTTTATTTGATAATATATTAATTACAAGGCTCATTTAACACAAAACATACCCGAAATTGGAAGATTAAAGCCTTATTCAAAATCTGGAAATTAATTGCAACTCTAAATATCATACCTGGATTTCAAAGTAACAAAGGTAGGTCTGAAAATGCATTCACAGCAAACTGGAAACTCATCACAACCAATTCTGGAAATGACTATCAGCATACAGCAACCTAATAAATGTATACTTGGCAGCCAATCTGATCTTCTCCAACAAAATGATGCTTAAATGTGACGTCTAATGCTCAACCGCTCCAAAGGAGTAAGAACCAGCTCATATTCATAGGCATTTTTGCCCTCATGCATCACACGTCCTTGTCAAGAACTCTGTACAGCTGCTGCAGGGTAAAATCTCCTCCTAAAGACCCCATGTGGCAATGAAAGTGTGTTGTTGACAGCATATAATTGATCTTCAATAACCCTTCCTTCAAGTCTTTTCAATCTGTAAACAAATATCCTTGAAACTCTTGATAGAAACTCCTCTAAAAATACCTTGGAACTGTAACGTTACTGTAGCGTTTACTGTAGCAGCCAGCAATTAATATATTCCACAATGAATCTTCAATGCTTTAATAATTTGCAAGGGGATATGCATCAAACCCTTGTATTCCCTGTATTGCTTCTCCAATTTAGCACAAGTATGACTCCTAAATGAAGCCACTCTGACAAGCACTCTTCAGCTGATCTCCCACCACCTCAAAATGCTGGACTATGAAGAGTTTTCGTTCTTCAAAGCCTGAAAATGGATGAAATCTGCAGAAACCCTTGTTTCTCACAAACTCCAAAGCTCTCAAATCAAAAAGCACAAGTTAAAAACGTCTTCAATAATGCATTCTAATTGCTTTTTGAGTCCTTTTATAACGTCAATCTCCTTAATAGCATTTAAATCCACTTTTAGGTTTTTAATAAAACTTTATAATAAGTCTTCAAACTTCGCTCTCATATTCATGAATAATAAATGCACTTTAATATCATTTAAAATAATATAACTTATGTGCACATTAACTTTATGAAATACTTTAATATTTTGGCCTCCAAAATATAATCCATTAATTGCACTTTAAGTCACTTAAATGAAGGGTCATGGCCCCATTGAATATAAAATGACTTTTTGACTTTATAACTTAACTTTATATTATTTAATTATCATTAAAGTACTTTTAATGATAATTACTCATTAAATACTTAATAACTCACCCAAACAACTGATTAAGGAGATCAACACAACAAATGAGACCTATCTAGGTGCCCTGATATAAATAGAAACCCTGACTACCCAAAATAGTAACTTACTATAAATAGTATGTAGAACTGAGTCCAACAAAGGCCAAACCTGAACATATATTGAGCTCTAAGAGAAATAACACACTGATCTCTGCCAAAAGGGACCCTCTAACCAACTGTGTTAGTCTACGAGGGCCAAGAGTAGGCTAAACCATCATAAAACAGGATCACACTAAAAAGGGGACATTACATAGAATCACTCCAAACTAACTAGGGATCGTCTTGAGGGATTTCATTAGATCCAAAACCAGCAATTTGATGAGGGTTTTCGTCCTCAATCAATCCTTGGAAGAACTCTATCCATTCCAACAACATCCCATTATGTGTGCAAACTCAAACGAGAGAAATGAGAGTCAAAACTCCATTATATAGAGTAGGAGGGAAAGGGGCTCATTTTCAAATTCAAATACTTCATTTTTTTTCCCTCAAAGGCGACTCTTTTAACTTTAGTGTAAATATTAAAATAATTCTAACCATTTTACAAAAAGCACCGATGAGACATCTAAAACAAAAACTAATCGCACCAAGAAGCTACTAATGACGAGGGAAGATGCCTAGTGCCAAAACGGGCACTTACTAAAAATAGTCATGTTGTCCAAGAAATGTGGAGAACCCAGTTGGCCCAAAAAGCAACAAAGGACATCACCACCATCCGAACACCAACAGAAGGCCAATACACCACTGAATGTTGAGAAATCTCGCTACCAAGCTCTCCAAGAACCTTGGATTCCCCTAACCATCTCCAATTAGCCTACAGGAACTTTGGAATAGACTAACTAATGCCACAGCTAACTAGGCTTGAGAAGGGGACATTACATTTTCTAGGGCTTTACAGCTATTACACAAGACTTGTTAAAGGTTTCTCAAAGCTAACTGCACCACTAACAAACCTAACTGAGAAAGGTGCTTTCTCATGGAGTATAGAGGTCCAACAAGCCTTTGAAAAACTAAAAGAAATAATGAGCTCCTGCCCAATGTTAGCCATTTGAGACTTCTCATTACCATTTGAACTAGAGTATGATGCTTTTAGGGAAGTTGTTGGAGCAATATTGATGAAAAACAAGCACCCTATAGCTTTTGAAAGCCACAAACTTAAAGAGATTGAAAAAAACTATTCCATTTATGATAAGGAAATGTTAGCAATTATGCAAGTCCTGGCCAAATTTAGATAGTACTTGGTTTGTGGGAAGTTTGTTGTAAAAACTTATCATAATAGCCTAAGGTTCTTCTTGAATCAAAAATATTTGAATAATAGGCAACAAAAATGGGTTAGTAAATTACAAGCCTATGGCTGTGACATTGAATATATGAAGGGGAAAAATAATATTGTGGTCGATGCTCTATCTTGAAGACCCCATCTATGCTCAATGATAGATATCTCTACAAAATGGAAGAACTCGATACTTGCAGAATATTCCAAAGATGCATTGGCAAGTGACACATTATAGGGGAAACTACAAGATAAAAAGTAAAGAGTGGTGGAGGAGCTCATCCTCTATAAAGATAGAATATATATCACTTCCGGATCAAAAATGAAGGAAAAGATCATGGGAGCATACCATGATACTCCTCTAGCAGGTCATCAAGGATACTATAAAACTTACAAACAAATAAGGGAGAGATTCTCTTGGAAAGGTCTCAAAGGAGATATCTTGAAACACATTAGGGAATGTATGGTGTGTCAAAAGAACAAAACAAAACAATCATTCCCTGCTGGATTACTTCAACCCTTACTCGTACCTAATAAAAAGTGGGAGTATTTTGATGGATTTCATTACAAGACTCCCTAAGGTACAAGGAAAAGATTGTATGTATGTCATAGTGGATTAACTAATTAAGTATGCTCATATTCTTGCAATATCTACCAAATATAAAGCACCCCAGATGGCAGATATATTCTTTAAAGAAATTTTCAAACTACATGGCTTAACCGAGAACATTGTCAATAATAGAGATAGCAGATTTCTTAGTTTGTTTTGGAAAGAGCTCTTCAAGCTAGCTAGAACTGAGCTCTCCCCAAGTACAAGTTACTATCCACAAACCGATGGGCAGACTGAAATTGTTAATAAATGGCTTGAGGGATATTTAAGAAACTATGTCATAGGACAGCAAAATGCATGGATCAAATGGCTACACCTCGGGGAGTATTGTTATAATACCACTCATCACATGTCACTAGGGATGAGTCCTTTCAAAGCATTATATGGGTATGAAGCGACATCATTTGGAGATTTAATTCTTAGCAAAATTTGAGTTTCGGGTGCTAGAGACTTGACACAACAAAGTATAAACATTTTAATGCTTCGGTGTTGCAAGCCCTTGGGTCCGATTTCAATTGTAATGGGTGCATCTCGGTGATGTGCATCGCCGGGGGGTCTTGCCTCGTTGCAATCGGAAGAGGCTCGAGTCTTTGCCCTGTTGAAGCCGCATGCCTCAACTGTGTGCGCGGCGCTATGCCAAGGATCTGTCGCCTCGACGATGGCAAGTCGAGACTGTCGCAAACCGCCCGTTGCGTCGCTTAGGGGACAATATGTTGTTTGGAGAGTACTTTGTTGCGGACAAGTGCACTTGCGAGATTCGCGGGGTAGGACCCCTCATTTAGCCGCGCGGTCCTCTCCAGGCGGTGTCCAGTTCAGCGATACTCAAAAATAACTTGCGCCACACAGAATCAACAAAAAATATATGCTGATCAAAGAAGAACTAAAAGAACATTTTAAGTAGGAGACTTAGTCTTCCTTAAATTGCAACCCTATAAACAATCCTCTATTAAAGGAAGTGGTGCTGAGAAGCTCAAGCCTCAATTTTATGGCCCTTATAAAATCATACAAAGGATTGGCGAAGTTGCCTATGAATTGGAACTACCAACATATAGTCAAATTCATAATTTCTTCCAAGTATCTCACCCCAAAAAGGTGTTAGGACAATAAGTTATACCATGTCCAAAGTTACCCCCTCTTGATGACGAAGGAAAAATAATTTTGGAAACCGAGGCTATCCTTGATATGCGAGAGAAAAAACTAAGGAACAAAGTTATTTTGAAATATTTGGTAAAGTGAAAAAAATTGCCTATGGAAGATGCCACCTAGGAAGGAGTAGAGATTTTTTATCATCCCAATCTTAAATTGCTTGTGGACAAGCAATATTGGGAAGGGCGGACTATCATGCCCCCTGATCACAGCCTGCATAGGAAATAAAGATAATTGTTGACCAAGGAGACTTCAAAAGGTTCAATGGAAGTAAATAAGGGAAATATTAAATGTAGTGATTCCATATTAGTGATATAAGGTTGCACTATTATAAGAAAAACTTTAATTAAACTTGAGGCAGTGATCATTGCATTGACAACAATTAATGAAGTCAAAACAAAGGCAGTGCTTGGATTAAGGAGGGGTGCATCCTTTGTAAGGGGTGCAATGATTATAAATGTTGTGACCACTTACCCCACCATGAAGGATGTATAGGGAGGTGGAATCATTTTGTGAAAGGCTTCAAGGAAGTGGATTGGAAAAAAAGAAAAAATAAGAAATTGGAATATATGAGATAGATTGGAAACAAATATTGTTTTAGGAAGAACATTATTGGAAAATAAGTTCTAAAATATAAATTTGTAATAACTATATATATTATATAATTGCATAATGATATTTTAACACCAATTAATATAGTTGATTCCTTTAGCAATCTATTTTGAATTTATTAAAGTGTTTTGCGAATAGGGAGGCCAATCAACCTTTTGAGTTCACGAGAGATGAAGTACCGGCCTTTCCTTCATCAAGCATGCCACCTCGAGATGGAGTACTTTTAGGCTGGGAGGCATATAAGTGCTCTCGAACTTGTTAAGGAAGGCAATCTTCATGCATCTTATCAAGCACGCCACCTCGAGATGGAGCGCTTGTGGGCTAGGACACGAATGAGTGCTCCTAGGCTTGATCAAGGAGGATGGAGTGGACCTGAGATCCTGCCATGTTCGTGGGTCGGGAGGCAGATGAGTGCTCCTGGGCTTGAGGGACTTCTCAAGTACACCCCTAAGATGGAGCACTCGTGGGCTAGGAGGCATATGAGTGCTCTTGGGATTGAGGGTCTTCTCAAGTACAACACCACGAGATGGATGGACAAGGATCCACCCATGCTCTCGCAATACAAGGACAACCTTCCTTGTGATTGTGGTTTGCAAACATTTCTAGAAAATTCCTAGTATGATTGACTATAGGAATATGTCTTGGAATGACCATTAATGATGTTAAGATATTTTGAATTCAAATGTTAATAATGCTATGAACTATAGAGCTAACTATCACGATGTTTTAGCTATGGTTTATTGCTCTCAATATTATGATATTTCATGTATTAATTTGAATGTTTCCGTAAAGTTGATACTCGTTATTATTAATATCAATTTTTAGTGATTCTTATTGTTTTGCAAGCCTAAATTTAGGGATATCCCAAAAGGGGACATTACACAAGATCAAAAGTTATGGCTCATGGACGTTTGTGTAGGAAATGTACAAAGTTGTTGGACACATAGAAGAGTTGTAAAGGGGAGTTACACCTATCCACCAACTTATGATGTGTATTATCATCTTTGATTGGGGAATAATTTGGGCACCACTTTTGGGTGGTTTTAAATCATGGGTTTCAAATTACCATTTGATGGTTTCAAGATTTGTATCTTCTACATATTAGGTGTTTGAGATCGAGGGTATGTGTAGAGTTTGGTAAATACTATTTAAGGCATAAGAATTCCTCCAAATCTATGGTTGGTGGTACTTGTGTAAAGGCCTTCTCTACAAGTGTATTGTGATAGTGATTTACTAAATAATACATTGAGTTGCTTTCAAGTATGGGGTTTTCTCCTGAAAGAGTTTTTTCCACGTACACCTGTGTTTTGGTATTTATTGATTTTTTTTGTCTAAATGTATTTCTACTTTTTGTACTTGTTAAAAATAAATTTTGCACAAAACAGTATCCTCATAATATTATAGTAAGCGTTTCCACATACCTTGCTTCCTTTCAAAATCATTGACTATAATCTAAGAAGGCAACACAAAGAATCCTCACAAGGAGGAAATTTATATATGGTTTCCCATCTGTTAAATGCATTTTGTTGCTTTTTACAATTTCCCAAGAGTCCCTTTCCCACATGGTCTTCGCCCTCCACCATCCCTAATTTTAAATTGTTTAACAAACTTTATGCCAACAAGTATCACGATTTTTAAATTGAAATCTACATTTATTTTTATCTTGTTGTTTCTCAAATCATTCATGAGAGTCAAATGCCAAAAATTTCAGGCCATTATGACAAACCTAAAGAAAATTGGGGCATGGTTCTTATTTCCTAAAAATGTAGTAATTAGATTTGAGGGGATCTTACAACAGCTGCATCTTTTGCCATGCCATGCACCTAATCATTTAGTTTTGCAAAAGGTTTGTTATCAGTATATGAATGGAATCCCTAGGATTTTAAATGAAGGAATATGTTGTATCTGGAGTTACTCATAGTTCTCGAGGAGAACAAGTTCAATAATTTCCCCATTGCACAAGCCATGGCCCAACAAATTGCAAGATAAAAATTTCAATTAACTACCAAAAGGCAATGGGATCCATACGAGAGAATAGTCAAGCATCTTTAGACCCACAACAATAGAATTAGAGTGAAATACTAGCATAAGCCACATGATATTCATATTCTTGCAATGCATATGTGGCCACTAATAATGAGGTTATGAAAAAACTGAAAAAGTTTGGGGCATTGAAAGAGTGGATGCCTATTCCCTCTATTATTATCATAGATGAAGACCCTCAAGATACAAAGTAAGAAACCACCCAGTCAAACCTAAATTGCAATCCTCTTTCATGCAAACAAATGCTTGCCACCTCACATACCCCGATGACAACAATTACACCTTTTCCAGTTGTAAGACCGATTAGTCCATGTCCAGTTTCATAGTAGAGGGTACGCTTCCATATTTTCCACCAATGTCCAAAGATGTCAATGCTACAGGCATACCTGTTAAGATGCTATTGGCTGAAATCCCAAGGGTCAAACCTAAGGAATCCTCCTCGTAGGTATCAACTTGGGTACAAAGGATGGTGATTGAGGCCTTGAAGTCAGAAAATGTCAAACACAGTTATCACAGGAATATCAGATATAAAGATGAAATAGGAGAGAAAAAATAGGTAAATTCTCCAAGGTCACCACACAAAAGGTAAAAAGAGGAGGCTCACCCATACTGATACCAATGGAGAAAGAATTATTCACCACCCTCAAGAAGCACAGGGAAGATCTAAAGGCCACCATTAATGCTCTCAACCAATATGTGCAGCACTCCTTAAAAGACTTGCAAGAAGTGATGGCTTTAGTTTAATGACAAAGATGTCAATTACTATTCCTGCTTAGTTCCAAAGAATGTGGAATCCAGTATAATCTACTTGCAATACAAAAGGAGCATAGATGATAGTTGAGTATTGCATTCACAAGCACAAAAATAAGTTGTTGCAGCCACTAAACTAGCCAACAAGATCAATACAATTGCTCAAATGGTTCAACAAGGGTTATTGCTGAGAACTCTTTCACTATCTGAACCTAAGATTGAACTATGCAGGAGATTTATTAAGACATTTAAAGGAGAAACAATGGATATACAAACCATTGTAGACAAATCCGTCATCACCCAGACTACCCACAATCAGTGCATTGACGAATTATTTTCTCTTTTGAGGATCATGCATTTGAGAAGAGTGGACAATAAATTGTTGGCCAAAGAAGAATTCAACAAAGTGGCAAAACCTTTCATGGTGGTCTTCAACAAATTGGTGAATGAATTGCAAGCAGCAGGCAGGCAGAAGGCATTTAACTTTGTCCTTGAATTTACAGAAAGCACGGAAAGAATCAAGGTGCCATCAGAAATGGTCAACGCAACATTAAGAGAAGCATCAGGGAAGAGCAGCTAGAACGATTATTAATAGATCCAAAATTGATAGGATTATTTAGCATGCACTCTTTTGGTCCTTTCTGTGAGAGACTCTCATTTTTTATCAACTTAAAAAGATTTAGCACATACTTAAGCTCACCGGCTCGTGTTGTAACAAGTTTTCAAACAGAACTTGTTGAATCTAACACACAAAGAACTCAAGGAACTTGAAAGAAATATTAGAAATCCTGCTAGACATCAACATTCCTAATAAAGTTCCATTTAGTCTTTCATCCCATATACATTAAATGTGAACTTATGCATTTTTATATCCTAATCTAGCAAAAAACCTTGAACTTTAAGAAACATGAAATATAGGTATAAGTTTGTCTATATTGATCTCTTTTTGGCCCTAAGAAGGACTGAGAGAATTTAACTAAATTACTTCATACTTACCCTTCACACTCATCATAGAAGAAATTGGGCTGCTCTTTTGGGTCCCTGACTCCGGTGAGGAATCTAGAAGATAAGATAACTCCAACAATTGTAAAAGTGCTTCTGTTTGTGGGTTTCGAACATGACCTATTTCATGAGAATTTGCAAGAATAAGATACAGAAACAAAGTCAAGCTAATTGGAAGATCACTGCAACTGCAATGCCAAAAAAATGAATTCAGTGGATATAAGTATCTATCCCATGCTCATTTACACTTACAACATGCTGAAATTAGAAGGAGAGATTTTCTAACTATACTGAATGTATACAGAACCCATGAACTCAAAGTTAAAGTCCTAATCTATAGACAATTAAGACACACACATGGGTAATAAAAATCGCAGTTCACAATCTGCCTATAGCTATGATCAATATAAAGCTATGTTACTGAAATGTGTAAACATGCAACTTTTTCTGAAATGCCTCTTAATTTCAAATACAGCACACTTCCATTGTAAAATACACACAAACACAATGAAGCAGCACAACAAGAGAAGTTGCGTATATCCCAACACAGTTAAAAATGATTACAATCATGCAAGGTAGAACTTAGCCTTAATAAATACAATTAAAAGAAGAAAAAGACATGTCATGAAGGTGGATAGCATCATACAACTTACATTCAACAGTTGCACCCTTACAGCTGGTAGATGTGTGTGGCTAAAAGAAAAATACTAAAAACACCTATCTATCCATACAGTTTTGAGTTGAAATCAGTTATTTTCAGAAAAAAACTGATTTGGCCTTCAAACATTCACCTAATGCTTTGCAATTGCTTAGATGTAACTGCAAAAGCTTCCAAAGAAAATTTCTGAAGAAACTTTTCTGACAATTTCCTTGCAGTTTAATAAGTCAATACTTCCTAAATATTTCTTAGGTGAGAAATGCAGAAGTGAGAACGATTTGGCTAGCATAGATGTGAAACCATAAACTCTTCTTGTTTATAAAATGTTATGTTTCAGAGTCCGTTACACAGTTAAAATAGGAGAAAGACTTTCTAAAAAATGTTTGTGTTCTTATATTAAATGAGTAAGTGGGAACAAATGACACCTTCCAGAGTGGGATACCCTCAGATGATACCTGTAATGAGCATCTTCTAGTGTGGAAATCCCCAAGCAGATCCTACAAAATATGCGATGACATAGTTGGAAGACTCGCCCCAAAAAAAAACTCGCCAAGCCAAAAATTGGAGAGTTTTTAAAACTCGGAAAAACTTGGGAACATAAAAAATTACTTAAATTTCATTAGAAACACTTTTTTTTTTGCAAAATTCAATGACAAGATGAATCCAATGAGTCCATAAATGAGTACAAAAGTGTTTTCTATTAATTTTGATTGACTTTAATGCAAATTGATTACAAAATAATATTCTCATGCGGAATCCCGATGGCTAAAAGCCTGAAAGTTTGATACATGAAAACAGTAAAACTAGAACTAGAAGCAAATACTAAAAAATAACTAAATACAACATGCTAGGCTTTCCTCTTCCCTAGTCTAGCAGCAGCTAGGGAAGGGGTGGGTCCTCTAGGCCTGCCGCGTGTGCGTGGTGGCGGTGCTACTGCTGCTGGCTCCTCGACTGGCATGGAAGGCTGAGTATCTGGCTCTGGAAAACTCTCATCCGCATCCTCAAGAATGTCCTCCAACCCTACATCTCTTGATGCACCCATATCCTCCATTGCTTGTCTCTCGAAGTCAAGGATCTCGTCCGCAGTAAACAATGGAGGTTGCTTATCTCGCCCTATCCAATCACTGTAAGGATCTATCTCATCTAAATCAATAGGATCCAGTGATTTTTCTTCTACTTTCTCTATGCGCAGCTGAAGGTTGTATTGCCCAAAGACAAGGTCATTGCGGCGCTTTTGTGCTAACTCTCAAGTGTTTTTAAAATGAAATTAACATCAAAAAAGATGTTTTCAACTTTAAGTTCTGCATAGCCGAGCTTTTTCGAAAAACTTGGCAAAAACTCGCAAGTTTTTCGAAAAACTCAGAAAAACTCGTCCAACAAAAACTCACAAGTTAAACTTAAAAAAACTCGTTTTTAAAAAAAACTCATGAGTTTTTAAAAACTCGACGAGTTTTCTGCGAGTCTACCAACTATGTGTGATGATGACCTCATGTAATCATAACATTAAAAAAATTGTGATGTTTATCTAGATTAACAACTGATATAGTGAGCTAATTAGTGGATTTCCTCCAAGTATTACATGCCTTCCTGGAGAGTGACAGGAGATAAGGCACGCAAAATGATGCACAAAGTGGAAGGAGTGAGATTCGGGACAAAACTGGCAAGTTTTGAAGTGTTTAGGAGAAAAATTGGGAAAAGTGTAAGGGCGCTAAAAATCAGCGCCCTTGCACTTGGAGGTAGCTAACTTTGGTGCAGGGGCGCTGAAAAACAGCGCTCCTGCACCTGGAGTGTTAGAATCTTGCTCTGAGGTGTCAAAGCGCACTTTTTTAGCGCTTTTGCACTTGGAAGCAAAACAACTTGGTGTTATGGCGCAGAATTTTGGTGTCTTGACATTTTCTTCATGAAGGTTCTTATGCAAATGTACAAGCATGGTATTTTAACGCCTTGTCAAAATGGGAAGAACATATAATGTAATGCAGATCAAAAAGCATGCCCAGCAAAGATAACTTTGGCACTTGGAGAAAGATGTAGAATATGCTTTGTTTTGATGTAGAAGCCTTCAAAATCAACGCTGGAGATTGAAAGGTAAAACTTCTTCACAATAGTGAGAACTTCTCAAAAACGAGCTTATGTTGACAAACTCGCGTATGAGAATAATCATTAAAAACCAGGGGATATCAAAGAAATAGACTCACAAGATCAAGAGAAATGCAAAAAACGTGTTTTGGAAAAAGGGCATAACAATAAAGAATCAAAACGACCCAAGAAACAATCCGTTTATGAACTCACGCATTTTGGAAAAAGCATGAAACACATTTGAAGAACACTAAGCTTAAATCACGAGTTGAAGGAAAAAGAAATAAACAAGGAAAGAAGAAAAACGCGTATCCAAAGAGGAGTCAATACAAATAATGTAGGTTTGTGTTTTGAAAGGCATGAAATGTTTTCAAAAGCACGAAATCCGCGCGCAAGGAAGAACATGAGAGAAAACGCGTTTTGATTTAAAGAAATCAAGGGCATGACTTGGCAAACACATTAACAGATCAAGCAAACAAAATGCCGATACAAAGAGAAGTGAATAAAAGAGAAACAAATAACAACATACCTGGAACAAGATTTTAAAACTCCAGCTCGACCAAGATAGAGATTCCTATAAACGCGTTTTTGGAGAAGGAAGATGCGCGCCCAGCAAAGAGGAGATGAGTTTGATGACCACGAATGAAGAAAATGAATCAATGAAATCACTTTTAAGTGATTGAGAGAAATTAAAAACCTAACTCAAGTCGCCCAATTAATTGAGGCATAAAAGATGACACGAAAAGCAAAAAGTGCATAAGACTTGAAAAAGTGTGCATAAGCCAAATTTTACCTAAGTCTGGGAAAATGATGTAAGGGTGCACTTTTTTAGCGCTTATGCATCTTTCAAACAATCACTTAAGTGCAGGGGCGCTCATTTTTGGCACCCCTGCAGTTTCAACACTTAGTCAATTTTTTGGATGTGAGTTGGAGCGCTGTTTTCAGGCACAACTGCACATTTAACAATTTCACTATGTATTGACAGTGAGGCTTTGCGAAAGAGCTCGTTTCGAAGGTCTTTGCAAGGCGAACATAGGAGGATGCTCAAACTGACTATTAGAGGCTTTGGAATGCATTCTGAGGTGGCTTGAAAATCACCTCGTTTTGCGTGCTTGAACTTCACAAACCTAGGAAACAGACAAGTTTCGCAGGTGGGTTATCCGTGGAACGAGCGCTGCTAGATTCCGTGATAACAATGTCACTTTCAATTCTATAAAAGAGAGAGTTTGCTCCAGCATTTTTCATCCATCATTTATGCTATTGTTATGCTGTCGACATGACTTCACGAATTTTGGCTTCAAGGAATGCTTACCTCCTAGCATTTGTCCAATTTCGTGTTTGAAAGATAACACCTAGTTGAGAATATTGTTGCTTCTCATCCAGACTAGCAGATTGCGCTTCAAAGTTGGCGAATTTTGGTGATATTTTCAGTTTCTATGTTGTTGGTGTTCATACAGGTGAAGTAGATTTTTGCTTGCAATTTTTTGAGTAATTTTAATCTTGTTCTAGATATGGATGCATTGAGTTTCTAGACCAAGGGCGACCCTATTTGCAGAAAGTCAGAATTTATTTTGAAGTATTTAATTTTATCTTGAAGAATCGCCCTTCTTAGTAGGCCGTACCATTTCAAGAGAGCTTTGGATTTCGTGCTAAACTGTATGTTGAGTTTTGATACAGTTTTAATATGGGATATTGGGTGCCAACCTCCTAGAGAGCATTTGCAATTTTTTTCAGTTCATTCGGAGGTATTTTGAATTTGTTATGAGCAAATTAGTGTGTTACAGTTTGCTGGTTAGACATTTTCAGTTTGCTGCTTATTGTTATCAGATTTCAATAAGTTCAGATTTTGGCTTGTAATTCAGTATTTGAGAGGTTCAGAAGTTGGAAAAATCATCCTTGAATTGTTTGCATTGGTTTTATCATTGTAACACTTGTAAATTGCAGATTTATTTCATTGTAAGGCTGTAAATTAGTAGTACTAATCCAATCATCTTTATTGCTACATTTACTTGTAAAATTTGATGCAAACACTTTAACCCCTGGATGGTTTACCGCCAGTGTGGAGGAAATTAATATTGTATGTACATCTTTCACCCATTGTTCAAGTGGCGAATCCCCACTACTGAGTGGATGCCCGCTAAACGGATGAATTGTTTTGAATTGTAATGTTTTTCCCCCCACTGTTTAAGTGATTCAATTTTCACTCAGTTGTAATTCAATTTTCAATTATAGCTTAGTTCCCTCCGCCATATGCTATCACCTCGCCTTCTAAAGGATCTTGGTGAACATTCTTGGCGTTGAGTACCTTTAGATTGATTTATTTTTGGAAGCTAACACTAATCAATTGGCGTAGTGCTGGTTTGTGTTGTGAAAATCTTGGAAAAAATTAAGGGGGTATATTTCATTATGCTAATATATACTTAACTACTGATGTCGTAATGTTAAAACCTAAATGTGCTCATTTGTATTATATAAAAAATATAATAATTATTAACTATTAATTATAATAATTTTATATATGTATTTAATAATTTTGTCAAAGAATATAATATATAATAATAATAATTAATATAATTATATTATTTATAATTTATTTTCTATTATATAGAATATACATTATATATTAATTATGCTAATATATACTTAACTAATGTTAAAACCTAAATGTGCTCATTATTAGGATCTTGTCTGTAATTTTCATTTTAATAAACATATACTCTAAAACCCTCGTCGAAACCTTACTTTCAAGTTGTAGCTCGCCAAATTCCATATATATATTTGGTTTTCAGTTGTAGGTAAATATACTTTCAGGCTGTAGCTCGCTTTGAAAAAACGATTAATTTCTAGAAACAATTTATATATTTCTGAGAAGCGAAAGGTCAATACCAGCGAGGAAGAGTTTGGAGGAGCGAAAACCAATAGTGGCAGGGAAAGCAGCAATAAAGGGCGAAAACAGCCTCGATTGCGCCAAAAACGAAAGGAAAATTTGGCAAAAATCGGCGATTAAAACCATTGTGGCAATCCACGAGTAAAGGCAAAAATTAATTGCTTTGTCAGAAATTTGGCGATTAATCACCCACTCGGAGATTAATCGGTGATTATGTAAACTATGATCTTGGCATTCTCTCCTGCTTCTGGTAATTTTGTTTGTCATGTGGTAATCCTTTCTCATTCTTAGCTACCTTGTAGCTAAGATCTTTAAGGGCAATCATTACCTTGTCCAACTTGTCTTTAGAAGTGGATGGTTTATTTTGATGTCCCTTAGGGTTTTGAAGTATCTTAACATCATCTCTTTTGTTCATTTTTTTTAGGCTTTTCTATTGTTCTCAATATGAGTAGCAATCTTGAAAGCATCCCTTAACTGATGGAGGATTTGTCATGTCCCCCGAAATAGTAGCATTGCAATACAAAGCATAGAAAATGAGATAAACAAAATACATGTCAAAGACATTAACTATTTTATTATCATAATTATAAGTATTAAATTTAATGTTGTAATACCAAAATATAAATATTAGCAATCTCATTATAATTATGATTACCAAAATAATATTACAATTATGATTATAAATATAATAGATATTATAATATACATGTCATTAAACAAACATATATTGTTTTAGTAATTACTATAATAATAATAAAGAAATCATAAAAGAAATAGTACTGAAATATGTGACTAAATAAACAAATGACAAATATAAATATTATTATAATGCAAAATAGAATTGTTAATTGTAATTATTATAATAGTAATATACATAATAAAATTAATAATAGTTATGCCTCAATTAAGTAAATGAATAAATAAATATTACAATTATCATAATTAATAAGAACCATTAATATCATTTATTATAAGTATCATAATAATAATAAACAAAACAAATAAAGTAACGAATGCATGAAAAGACACGTCTAGAAAATAAAGAGACCTTTGATCAGCCATAAAGGAGAGATCGATGCAAGGCATCAAGGAGAAAAATAGGGAATGAGAATATGAAAGGAAGGGAAGTAGCTAAGGAAGGAAGAAATCATCGTTGAGAAATCAATGTACTGTTTAGTCAAAAATCTGATAAGGCAGTGAGCAGTAAGTCTGATATTATGTAGAATATATATTTGTGTGTATGTATTTCTTTATATAGATATACTTACAATAATGGTATATGAATATTTATTAGAAATAATGTATATATATTTAAGTAGAAAATATATACGTATTAATATACATATTCATATAGAAATAATGATATATATATTTTTATAAATTGAAGTCAATTAGAAATGATGACATATACATAGAATATAGACATATACATATATATATATATATATATATATTTACAATTATGCAATAATGATGCTTGCAACAATTATTGAGCCTTATAAGTAATTACGATTTTAATATAAGAATGAATAGATTAATATTTATTTATGTATGTTTTTATCGTATAAAGGTAAGGATGAAGGAAGACAATTAAGGAATAAGGAGACACAGTAGTTTAGGTGATGTATTCACTTAGCAATAATAGTTAACATTTTCTAAATATAAGAACTAGATATTGTTAATTTGATTATTGATATAATGACTTCCTTTAATCTTAGCATAATGAGAATTATCATAGGAAATGATGAACTTAAAGAACCATTGGTAAATGAAAATATACTTGATTATGGGCATGGAATAAATCTTGGATGAAGGCAAATATATCTGATTGTTTAAACATTGTCTACTATGTGCTTGTAAACCTATTAGGATGGATGGAACATGGGTGAAGTGGATTGCCTAAAAACCCCACTTTCAGCCCCTTAGGCCCTAGAGAAAGGATTGGGCTTTGCAGCCCCTTAGGCCCTTAACAAGGGATCGGGCTTTGCAGCCCCTTAGGCCCTTGACTAGGGATTGGGTTATAGAAAGATGGGGGTTCCACCTAGGTCTCTGCCCCTTAGGCCCAAGATACGGGATTGGGCAAGAGAAGGTGGTAGGCCTTAGGCCACTTGGACTTTATGGTTCCTCTCCCCTGATAGGACGAGTGTCTTCTGAGGTGTTGCCATGAGTGGAGTATGCAGGTACTAAGCCCCTAGGCAAGAAGGATTGTGATGGACAACCTCTTGAGTTTACATTAGGGCTTCAGGGCGGATCCACCTATGGCACTCCTCTTATGTCGTCATTAATTGATTTATGTTTATGAATATGTTGTGGATATCTAGATATTATTGCTAACAGATATGTGTATGTGGAAGTGTTTTTAAATTGGTGAATGCAGATTTCAATCTAGGATTATTTCATTAGAGAAACACATTCCTTTTGGAAAGAAGAAACCCTAAACCTAATCAACAATCGAATTCTAGGGCAAACAAGTGAATTCAAGAGCAAGGCTAGGTAAGGGACATTACAGGATTATTATTCCTCAATTCATAGCACGTTTTTGGATCATATGCATTACAATATAAAACCAAGCACATAGATTCATTAGGTCTCATGTATGGTAGAATTTTATTGAAAACCCTATTGAATCTAACATTGAACTCTAATACTAATTCACTAGAACCCTTACTAATGCTAGTAAACTAATTTATAACAAATCTTGGGTCAGTCTTGTCCCCATACTGCTCTCTAAATACTCTTTTGAATTCATCCCAAGATACTATGCTTGCATCTAGTAAAGTTCTATACCAATCTTTGGCTTCACCAATCAAAGATTGCATAAAAAGCTTCATTACCACATCCTCATCCTCTACTTCAAAATCATCTATTAGATTCAAGAAAGTTTTGAGATGTTCCTCACCAGTCACAGCATTGTTTCTAAAAAATCTTACTAAATATGACCTTACTTCATTAGAAATTTGATTAAGATATCCAAGGATACCACAAAAATCCAATTGTCTATATCACTCCATCTGTAAAGGCCTTCTACCTTGAATATTTCAAATCCCTGGGTTTGGCTGAGCATTTTGATTTACAGGAACATTTTGTGGGATATTTTTATTTTGATGCACAAGGACATACTAAAAGCCTGTGTTTGGTGGGACATTATACTGCATTTGAGAACCCAATGATTATATCCTTGGTTGTTTGGTACATAATTTCCTGTTCCCAGGTTTTGCCCCATGTATTGTTGTTGGGATATTCCTTCCATACCAGTACCTTGCTGCTGAGCATTATGTTGAAACCGAGAGTTATGAGCAGGATTTACTTGAGGATCTATTGAAACACCAAAATTTATAGTCATTGCAGATGTACTAGAACTATTCTGTTATGAAGTAGAAGGATTAGAATCTCTTTGGGGAATACTTCCTGTAGTATTTGTATTAGGCAAAGCTTGTGATGTAACATTTGTATGAGGGTTGAACGGGACTGTATTAGTCATTGTAGGGTTACTCCAAGTATTCACATGAGAATTACCAAGAGGGACATTCAGAGGATTATTGATTCCAACATGATTTTGTGATGTTGAAACAGAAGTGGCATCAGAATGGTAAGAGGCTTTCATGCTCTCTATTCTTTTCTTCATATCATCTTTATTTTCATAGCTTCCCTAATTCTCATTTCCTCTAATCTGCTTAATTCTAAATAAAGATCATTCACTTCTTTTAGTAGTTCCTCTTCAATCTGAAGTATATTTCCAAATGTAGGGGGCCTATGGCACAACCTGAGGAGTACTAGAGGTTGTAAACTGAGCTATACCAGACACAGAAGGATTTTGATAGGAAAAATGAGTCTAGCCCTAGGTTGCAGGATTAGCATAAACATTTGCCATCTAAGTTACCATAGGCATATTAGGATTTGTTGTTTGATTTAGGATAACAAACCAAAGATCATATTCCCTCTGATTCATTTCAATTTCTCTTTCAAGTTTTTCTTGGAAAGCTCTTTGCCATTTTGAATCTATCCAAAGTTCCTTTTTCTTTAATTTTTTTATATTAAGCTCTGCAACTCCAGGAGTTACATACCTAATGGGTGAACCAATAGAACTATCATCACTATTAGCATAGACTAAACACTTTCCAAAAGTAGGATCAGACTTACTTGCATCTTTAGCTTTCCATGTCTACTTTCTATTTTGTAGTTCAATCTCAAGCTTCTTTGTAGGATCATCTTTGATTAGAGACCTTCTTCCTTCCATCTTGACAAGAACCCTTTATAATACTTCTTTTCCATCAGCCTTTTAGAGGTATTAGAGTCGCCACCCAAATTAAAGGGAATACTGTTATAATTTAAACAAAAATTTTGAATGAATTTCAAAATTTTGAGAAGATTTCTACAAACTTTCTTTCAACAGATGACATAAACAAATTTTTTACTCAATTTTCCAAAATATAGACTACTGGATAGAATGAATAAAAGGTTTCCAAGTCTAGAACAACTACATTATAACTCAGTCTTGAATTGTCCCAAGCAGAGTCGACAATCTGTTGGTTCCAATTGATTGTCCAAGTTTCTATAAGGATCAGCTAGAACCTATGATTAAGAACCCTAGGTCAGTGGCCAATGAACAGGAGATAGATTTTATACTATTTCTCATCTACACTTTAGGCTCTGCAAAACCAAGGTAGGTTCCCCTTTACACAATATCATTTGAATCATAGCAAGCTTACAATGATGCCAAAACAAATAATAGTCTTCACACTAATAATTTTTTTGAGGATAAGCCTAATTGGCTAAATCATCTTCAAAACCCTCTATTAGCTCTATATTTTTTGATAGTGTGGATTGAGCATAAACAAAATATAAATTACACTAAAGGCAAATTTCAATTCTAAATTTGATTTTGCTTAGGCTTGAGTTCTATGAACCAGTTTCACCAATGCCTTATCCATTACAGAGTCAAGAAATGACATAATTCCTTTGAATAACAAACCAAATAACTAACTCAATGGTTTTACAATTTTACTGCCTTACAATAAGAAACCAGCAAATGGAATGTACTATTAATCTTCTTATAAATCCGTATTGTAACTACAACATCCTCAAGTATCTAATTGAAAGTAATTTTAATTCATTACTTGAACAGAAGCTAACAGTTAGACATTCATCACAGCAAATGTGCAATGAGAATCTCAAAAGATCTTTGATAACTAAAATTCAAAAGGTGTTGTATTACACTACAGAGACATTAACAGCATAACATGTATTCATATGAGCAAAATTGAGTTGTTTCTTGCTATTACAAAGAGAAATTACATAATTCTCTTTCTGAACTTCAGAACACCTAACTATAAAGGACATAATTCTATACAGAGGCTACAAGAACTAAGGACTCAGAATCCTTAAAATGAGGCTTGGAATTCCCTTTTATAGACGATAAGGGAAGCAACAAGCAAAAAGCCTCATTCACCACTTAAGTCACTAAAGACAAAATCTAAGCAATGACACCGCTTAAGTCACTAGAAACAAAATCTAAGCGGTGACACTGTTACATAAGGACAAAAACATTTATACACATGGAGTAACCACTCAAACAAGTCATAAGATCTTTTAGAGCATTTACATTGGCATATGGATTTGATTTCTTCAAAATTGCTCCTTGATGGCAACAAGACATTTCTGACATTCACATCCTTGTTTGTTGATGTTGCATTTATGTTGGTCGGTGATAATATATTGAAACACAACTCAAATTTGTGCATCATCCTTCTCTTTGTCTTTGTCATGCTCTGTTGACATGTCATCTCTAGGTTGGAGAAATTGGTTAACTTTAACCATATATGCCTTGTAGTCATCACCTATCAAAACCTGCACCATGTAAAAAGAAACCATCATGTTGTACTCCAACTTGGAGAGCAAATCCATACTTAGATTCAACTGCTTTGCAACTACCTCCCCATTTTTAGTTATCTTATTATACATGGGAGTGAGAATATTAGCAAAACCTGACCTCCACTCCCTGCAAGGCTTGATCTCTCCTTCCTCATTCCAAATAGGAGGCATGTGGAAACCCTCAAAACCTTCAAAGGTAGTTAATTCCCTTTTCATAAGGTTACTATACCTATAATGATGACTAACAATGTCATCCAAGAAATTTGATTTACCAAAAATATCAAACATTATACTGTAATCCAAATTGGGACTTTTAGCAATAATCTTCAATAATCAAACTCCTAGAGAACAATTGATTTGAAAGAACTTTAGCCTAACTCCTGTTTGAGTATGACTAGCATATGCATCCCTTGAGATTTTATAGCTGTCCCAAACCTTTTCTACCTAGCTCAAAATGTTTGACAACTTGTAACCCAAAATGTTGTTAACCAAATCAAATATCTTCTTTACTACTCCCTCCTTTGCTGCTCTAGCCTCTTCCTAGCTCTACTTGAGCTTCTCTTTCAGGCATTTAACCTCAAGGACTAATCTTTCCTTTTCATGTGATCCCTAGATCCAAATTATTGTCTATGGAAAAGGTAGCAATCCTGTAGGCATATTCAACTGCTCTTGCAATTTCAGATTTATGGCATTTGCCTTATCCAAGTCTCCCTGCAACTTCTTCACTATTGCTTCTATGAATAGGGTTGAGTTCACTCTGATTTAGGCTACTTGGGTGGCACTTGTATCCCCTATTCTTCTAACTATCAAATTTTTGGTGAGCTCACTAAGATCATTTATTACTTGGGGTTTGTTGGTCTCAGGGAAAATAGACCAAATTGCCAAGGTCTCATGCCTTGGATTGAAACCAGACCCAAAGTAGAGGGCCTCAGCTTGTTCCTCTGAATTCAAATGCAATAGCAAATGACATGTCCATTCCTGGTAAGAGAAGGCATCCTACACTTCTCACTAATTCTCTAACCTTATGAGGGGCCATAAATTCCATTTCCCTTTCTACATTGTCCCAAAATTCTGCAGCTATGTCTTTCCTCTCCTTTGTGAATCTTTTGTACAATACCCTCTGTTGCAATTCTTCTCCTTTATTTTTAAGGACAAAGTCCTTGAATTCTTTGGTGGTAATAATTTTGTCATCTTGCATAAATTCACTGCAAGCCTGAGCTCTGATATCATCTACTATT
This sequence comes from Sequoia sempervirens, assembly GCA_007258455.2. Classification (NCBI taxonomy): domain Eukaryota; kingdom Viridiplantae; phylum Streptophyta; class Pinopsida; order Cupressales; family Cupressaceae; genus Sequoia; species Sequoia sempervirens. Next base: position 12,476 of record VDFB02071618.1, on the reverse strand, counting down.
TGTCCACCTGTCTCAAAATTGATGATCAATCTATCATCAATGGGTCTTTCAATTATACCCCTAGGTGGAGGATGCATTATTTGTACTATATTAGTATCATGAAAAATGTCATCTAGGCCTATGGGATAATCAACCAAAGGTCCAACTGAGGGGTCTATCTGCTACAGGGGGTTACTTGTAGAATTTGTGGCCTAACCCCTTGAGAAGTGGAAGGGCCAAGGGTGCTTGATGTTGGAGCAGGTATATTTGACAACAGAGTGTTAGCATTATCCAACATGGTCATTGTCCTTTTTATGGGATGCTTGATGTGTGAAAATGATCCCTAAAATGATGAATCTGTGTAACATGCCAACCCTTCAGTAAAGTAAAAATTTCAAAATTTACATCATACGAGTAAATAAATGTGCTAACAAGTCATTGCAATAAAAAATTTCTTTCTTTTATTGAAAATATACGAACAAGATGCCATGTCATATTACAATAAAGATTACAATAACTTTACAAGTACACGTAACAAGAAAACATACCTTTACAAACATAGCTCCAATGAGTTTTAGAACAAATAGCAATAAGATAGTCCAAGAATCTGTCCTTTCAAATCTTGGTTTTTTGACCACCTGCTGTGGAGGAGAAGCATCACTCGGGCGCTTTTCCGCCAACCACAGACTCATAATGTGGTTCCCCGCACATCTATCATTCGATAGATGGCCCTTCCCTTCGACGAAGAGATTGGTAGAGTATCCGATAACGACAACCAACTGAGCATAGTGTTGTGTCCTACATAACTAGAACCTGTGCAACCCAGCAACTCTCGAACTAGTATGTAATACGGGATCACGGTGAACTGACAATGTAGTCTCAAGCATCACACAGTCTAAGTGGAACTTGTACATTGCATGACTTTGATCACAGTGTTTCATTCAGTATGTTCTACTGAGGGTCATTTGTCACATACACTATTCAGGGCCGATTTGACTTAAGGCTATCTTAAGCTACACATAGGTATATCTTCCAATGGATAGTCTGTCATCCCAGATAACCTATCACCATATAATCTACTTGGAATCAACCTACTGAGCTAGTAAGTGCATAGGATAGGTATATCCTTCAATGGATAGTCTGTCATCCCAGATAACCTATCCTCAAACAAACTAGTTTCACAAAAGTATATTAACCTCTCCCATACTAGATTACCTCTCCTAGGAGTAAACACAAGCTTTCCTAATTAAATAAATAACTTTAGCTAAGTGTATCACATGTGTTGTTCATGTTCAATCATACCTAGTATATAATACTGATGGCAACCATCCACTCCTACTATGGAGTAAATACTAACACATTGCATCCCATGTTCAAACATGTCTAGTATAACTAAATACCTATGTTGAACCACATGTTTCTTTATTAAATACCTATGGCAAGCAATCCCTTTGACATATCTAGTATAAATAACTACTTGGGTCAAGCAATCTCTCCTATCATGGAGTACTAAAAAACACATTATAAAGGCAGCCTATAAGCTTCAATACCCTCTTTCAAAGACACTCTTGTTTACTTCTACTGCTCAACAGAAAAGATATTTCATGCAGCATATAAAGCACATCAATTTCAAGTAAATAATAGGTAGAAGAAGTTCCCATGCTTGTATATGCTTTTCCCAAATTGATGACAGGGCTGCCTTCAAATAAAGCTCAATCCAGCTCCTCGTATTAATTCCTAGAACCTTAGAAAATGACAATTTTCTCTCAAAATTCCCTCTTTCTCACTCTTTGAAATCACTAGCAGAAATGACGTATTCCTTGGGTAGAATACGCTTCTCTCAAAGATAATAGTATTTTACAAAAATGTGAACTCTATCTATAAAATATGGTTACTCAAAAATTGTGAAGAATGGCTGTATATAATGTCCAATCAGCAATTAAAAACTGAACATATCAGAATGCATAAAATGATACGCATATGGTGTATAAGGCAGTCTCAAAGACAAATTGCAAAAGCTGATGAACAATGGTGAATGAGTGAATTCTAAAATTGATCCCCCTCACTAAGAATAGTGCAACTATTTATAGAGAATCCCAGCCCACAGAAATCCTATAATCTTGGCAAGGCAATTGACACCAATCTTATGCGGCATGATTCAGCACAGAGGTGTCGATGGTTGAAGCTCAGACTCAACAACAAACAAGGTGAGTCAACCTCCTATTTTGCCAACAATGTGAAGACTAATTCCAAAGCACATGGAGAAATGAAACCAATCAACACCTACAAAATCTGTTCACAGAGATGGCACATTTAATAAAGAAGAGAATCAGTCAATTATAACTCATCGACACACAGCTTGAATTGACTATTGCATTGGTTGAGTCGACTAAATCATTATAACGAGGTTGGACTAAGTCCACATCTTCCTCCCATTTCCAAATCGACCAAGTCAAGCTAGCAGCACTTAGACGTATTACTACGTTTCACACATGCGTATTTTGGGCTGATAAGTGTCGTGTATATTTTGCAACTCTATACATATATCATATATGTATTCTGCTTCTTAAAAGTTGCATTCCATGCCCTATGTGCCGTGAATGCTCCGAATTCAAACTTTAGCCATATCGGCGTTAATAGTTCAAAATCCAATATGCGCTTTGTATTCATTACGATTTATTTCCAATTCGATTTTCCAAATTATTAAAGATATAAATTGTATTGATTCAGAACATTTCGCTTCCATAGTTCAATGATGTTGATTCAGAAATATTTTGCTCCCAAGGTTAAAATGATAAATGTTCAATCGATTGGGAAATAATTTGATTTCCAAAGTTGTATGATTTAATATTTAATCAATTAGGAAATAATTCGATTTCCAAAGACGAGAGATTTAATATTTAATCAATTAGGAAATAATTCGATTTCCAAAGTTGAGAGATTAATATTAAATCAATTTAGGAAATAATTCGATTTCCAAAGATGAGACTATATGAATTATATATATATATATATTGTCCCTAAATAATATACATATATATATATATATACACCATGGTATAATACATATATATATATATCCTACTACATATATATATCGTGAGCCAATCAGCATACATCCAATATATATATATGTGTGTGTGTGTGTGTGTGTGTATTGTCGCTAAATAATATACATATATATATATATACACCATGGTATAATACATATATATATATCCTACTACATATATATATCGTGAGCCAATCAGCATACATCCAATATATATGTGTGTGTGTGTGTGTGTGTGTGAATTCATAAGGCAATAATAATAATAATATTAATATCCACATAATACAAGATGTGTGCATATATACATATATATATACATGTATATACCTCCATGTACACGTATGTGTAGGTATACCATATCGATGCATTTGTATGAGCATGTCCATCAGCCAACGTACGCTTGTATTGATATGCATATCTCTATGGATACGTGTATATACTATATATATGTATATATGTCCACATCTGTTTCACTTACATCCATTTACGTTACCATCATAGAGATAGGTGTGTAAGTGTGGTATCTCTATACATATGCATTTATGTGTCGATAGATCCTCCTGACATGTATATGCATACGTATAAACATACTTTCACCTACATCCCTTCTATCCTTATGATCGTAATATCACAAGACAGATACATAGATAAACATCACTCATCAATGCACACAGAAGTAGACAAGACTCCTAATGTAAACATATAAGCTAAGGATGACTTACCTATAACCAACACAACTGACTCAGTTCACTCAATCTAAGGTGATGTGCGTGTATGCTCAAATAGTTCACTTTACCGGTTAACCGACCAAGCTCCTCTCTCGATTGATACTTCCCCTCCGCTTCGAGGAATGGTTCATATACCTGCATCCACTAACACATGTTCTCAGCAGTGAAATGTTCATAACATAAGCAGTATATATAAACATCTCAAAGTTAGAATAACAATAATTCAATAACCATCTATTCTCATTTATGCAGTATATCACCATGAATAACATCAATTGAGATAACATCAAATGAGATAACATTCATATTGATAACAAGGTACAAGCATCATTAATTCATCTCCAGATTCACATTACATTCACATTTACCCTATCCAGTAATGGTAAATAGTAACTTCACAATTTGGGGTGTAACAATCTGCCTGCTTCCTCTTTGTCTCAGCCATCTAAATCTTTACTCATAAGGCTCTTCTTTTTGCAGCTTCCTTCTCCATAGAATAATTCCTAATTAAATAGTCCACATTGTCATAATCGTGTGAGAAGGGTGCCAATTTGAAAATGATTCTATGATCATTGATAAAACATTTTGCATCACACCTCCTAATCCTATCTACCTTCATTCTATAAGGTAGTAACTTTCCTAACAGCAACTCCATTCCCTCCCTTGATGTCACTGAAAAGTCTGAAAATACCACTATAGAAGGGAGAATGGCATGTTTCTTGTTATTCCTAAAATGAGTCTTGTTAATTGCCATATAATTTCTAAGAAGGCAATTCGATCTGGTACATTTCTGGGGAGCACATGAGGTGCAACTCAGAACCCATACACTCTGATTATAGTGGCATATGTGTAGAAGAACCAATCACCCTAGCTATGATTGATCCCCTTCTCTGGAAGAAGGTACTTTGGCCTCAAAAATTGTCTTACCTCATTTGACAACCTCCAAACCATCCAAAAGCCAAATTCCTAAGGACTGTTTTAACAAAAAAAATTATTTAAAAAACAAAGTAGTTGGACTTCTCACTGTCCTTATCCCATATGTATGTCCATTCTTGACCTAGTAACACTCTTTCCTGATCATCCATGGCCCTAATTTGCATATGTGGGGACCATGTACCATCTCCACTATACAAAATGATGTGACACAATAGTGAATACCTCTTGAAATGTACTATGTTGTCCATTTTGAGTGAACTAAAGGATTTATGTATTTCCTCTACAATGTAAACATAATAGTCATATTGTTTGTTCTCATCCCTACTCTGAATATCCACAGCCAATACCATCAGATTAACTGGCATTTAAATCTTGTTGTCTAGGCCCAAAACTTTGACATAATGAAAAGTATGTCTTCACAAAGTAGTCATCAAAGTTGTCATAGCTGAAAAGTTCCAACTCCCCACTAGCAAATCTTCTTAATTCTCTATTAGGCCCTCTAGGCCTAAAGCATGGCAGCCATTTGACCATATAATTGTCCTTGTTTCTCTTGTCAGGGCACCCAAGTCTATAGGTAATTGGGCATTAGGGTTTAGGTTGAAAACCTTGCAAATGTAAGCCCTATCCAAGGGCATTAAGAATTTTTCACTTAATGAAAAAAATGCCTTCTTCTCAAGGTTGTATGCCATTGCAATTGCCCTAATTAGGTCAACATTTACAAATACATTGGGCACCACCAACCTTCCCAGTCCTAATCTCCATATGTTGCAAATAGGTCTATCTGCTAGGGCTTTCAAAAGGCATGTTTAAAAATGACATAACCTTGAATTGGAATTATTGGGTCCTACTTGTTGGTGCGTGTTTTATGACACAACAAACATTTTAGAACAAAGTGTCACAGACGCTCTATTCTCTCTTGAAAAACTACTTCCTATGCTAAGATTGCAAGTGAGGTCATAGGGTAATTCCAATGATTAAGATGAACGCGGATAGGCTCTGTGGTATGGATGTGATTTGCTGTGGGCACAATTAAGATTTTGCAAGTTATTCGGAAAAGCGGAGACATAGATGCAGTATCATTTTGGGTTTTTTGATTTTATATAAAAAAAGTAAAAAGATTAAGGGTTTAGAGATCCTATACTATTCCTAAGAAATCAAGAGAAGACGAGGATTAAATGAAACCAAATAAACAATACTCTATTTCGCCACGTTAAACGACAACTACGTAGAGCAAATGCAATCTTCTAGGAATGTGCTTGTGATTTTCACGTAATGAATAATTACCATCAAATCGAACAACAATTATTCAAACAGAAGTTAAGCATCCACAATGAAGCTCGGTCTAACTTTGCACATTGAGTGAAATCATCCACCCAAAGAAAGTATGAGCTCGGTTTCACCAATCTCCATTATCAATCTATCATTCTTCTAACACACATCATAATTCAAATTTACTAAGAGAGAAAGAAAATATGCGACCATGCAACTATTCAACAATCAAGTATTCAAGGCACCTCATGCATTTGAACTTCATTATCAAAGTAGTGTTTTCACAACAATCTCATAAGACCTCTCTCTTTATTTCTACAATCTAACTATTTGCTCTAACTTCTTAATCTCCAATCTCTAATCTCTAATGCTCTAATTATCTCTAATCCTTCTAAATTCTAATTAAAATGAAAGAGTGAGGGGGGGGCTTATATAGTTTTCAAAATTACAATGAATGGCCGAGATTGATTCAAGATCAATGGCCCAGATTAAACAGAACTAAACCCTAATTAGGGTTTCCAAAACCTCAATCAGTTAACTGAAGAGAACTCTAGACCTCTGGAGTGGCATCCTTATCCACTTGTGCGGCCTTGCATTCGGCGAATCTGGACACGATCAAGCCGACCTCTTCCATGGCGATGTCGGGCAGCACGTTGACATTGTACTCCAGCAAATCCAAGCTCTCAGCGCACTCTGCAAAAATAGTCGCCCATCCTGGTTCCTGCAGCAAGAAAGAACTTCTGATGGCCATGAAGTCGAATATTTTGGTGAAGCTTTCTTTCATGATTGGCCCGGTGGTGGAGAAAATTCTTTGCACATGTTCTTTTAAAATCTTTGGCCGCAAGTGTTTCTTTTTGACAGCATCCTTATCGAGCATATTTGCAGCCATTTCATAAATTTTACTCTGAATTTCTTTTGCTTGTTCTTCAACTCTGACGCCATCCTGCTTCACCTTTTCGAGAACTCCTCTCCTTGAGATCAGAGCATAATACCATCCATTGAAGTCATACGCAGCTCCGGCTTCAATAACCTTGTCCTCAATCAACCTTTGCTTTGAGATGCCCTTCAATTCCCGAATACATGGGATGATCCTGTTTTGAATATCTTCGAGACTACTCCATGATTCTGCAAGGTCTGCAACTCGTGATAGCATAAAGGAAGCTTGCTCATTTACTTGTGCCAACTTTTCCGCAAACGCCAACGCCTCTTCTTTCTTTCCAGCCATCCAGTCTTTAGCCTCCCTCGCTGTTGTCAGCTCTTCTTCAAAGTTTGCACTTGGTTCTTGTGAAGCATTTGGAGGTAAAGGCGCCACTTGTTCACCTTCGTTTAGTGGCTTGGTCAAGTGCTGGATGTAATCTTTTAGGCGCTGGATTTCTTTTTTATACTCTTTTTTCTTGGCAACTTCTTTTTCTAACCTGGACTTGATGGTAGCCACGGAATTGTCCAAGTCCTCGACCTCTTGCCCTTTTGTTGTAGGACCCATGTCGATGGTTGTGATAGCATATTCATCAGGAGCAATTTCATCTTGGAACTTGTCGGCTGTAGGTACTGCAATTTGTACTATGCGATTGCCGACCTCATCTCTCTGGATGGTAGAGAATTTCTTGGCCTTCTTCCTTGGGGCAACTTGTTCTAATCTTGCCAGAAAATCCGTGTCATTGTCCTCCTCAGGGACCTCTACTAGCGCCTTTCTTTTCAATCTTTCACTCAGCCACTCTGGGATTGTTGGCTGCTCAGTTTCGTCCTGTTGATCTTGGACGTCCTGTATATCCTGTACTTCCTGCTCTTCCTGAATCTCCGGCATATTTTGAACTTCTTGGAGCAATTGCATGCCCTGAATTTCTTGGACGGATGGGTCATCTTGGATTCCTTTGAAGGCGGAAATCATTCCTTCCTCGAATTCTCCATCCATAATATCTGTATCATTATCCGATTCTAGGATTTATGTGCTTGTTGGAGAAGGTTGATCATCATCTTCTACTTGTATTGGCTCCACATTTTCGACAGAAGGGATTTTAGCATTTTCCAAGGATTCTCTATCCAAGGCGAGCATTTCTTCTATGTTCCTGGAAGTGGCTGACTGAAGGGGTTTAGACTTGTGCTTCTTTTGAGAAGGGCCTTCATCTATCACTTTACCCTTGTCTTGTCTTGCAGATTTATCGACTTCTTTCCTCTTCCTTGAGTTGGCAGCATTTGTTTGTCCATCTCCACGAGATGCACCGGCGTTCGAAGAACATGACTCAGTATCGCCCATCAACTCGTAGGTGAAATGCACATTTCTCTGTCTTAGGACTTCCACCTGCCGATCTATCCACCACTGAGAGTATTTGAAAACGGGCCGCATCAAAGTTGCTAGGTCACCCATCTCAGGTTCAAACCATTTTATAGGGGGAAGTGGCTCATTCTCCTTGAAACCTGGCTGCAAATAGATTCCATCATCTTGTAGTTGATCAGGCACTTTGAAAAGCTCGGTAGTCCTTATCATGCTTAATGGCAATCTTGACCACAGCCTCCTTCTTACGTCAAATTCATCTGCTGCGTTGGCCCAGAAGTCTTCTAAGTCAACCCGATGCTTGTACCTCTCTCCGTCCACAGTTTTGATGTGATGGAGCGGATCAAAGTTGTTCCTGGATTTGTATGATATGAATGGATATTGTTGAATTTCCAGTCGAGCAGCCTCTGCTGCTTGTGCCGTCGGACATGACTCCTCCATGTTGCCGATGAAAAAAGGAAAGGTGACAGCCGCTTTCTACTTTGGCCTTTGAATATTCTGATACGCCTCTAATTGCCTCAGCACTTCCAGCAATACCATCTTGTTGGTCGGATAGATGGGAAGTCTATAAGGATTTCCGGAGAATCCTTGGATTCTGATATAAGTGAACTTAGGATACTGAATGAACCAGAATCCATACCGACTGATTAAGCTTTTGGCTTCATGTGAAAGTCTTTGGTGAGTTCCGCCTTGAAGAAGCCGGGTGATGTACATCAAGAAGGCGTCATGAGCTCGTCGGAAATGAGACTTCTCTTTCAATTGTAGCTGCGGATAACAATCATAGGCTTTGAATTGCCCTTGGCCATTGCCAACCACCCCTTTGCAGGTCAAGCCAGGATACTTGTAATATCTTGCAAGTGAATATACGATGTATGAGCTCATGTGAAAAGCCTTGGTCTCCTCAAAGTTAACCAACTGCTCGTGCAGGCTATCACTAATCATTCTAGACCAATTGAACATCTTGACTCCAGTGATTATCTCATCAATAAAATAGTACATCCAATTTTCGAAAGGAGCACCGTGGGCACTGACTACTATTCTGTTTAGTAGCAAAACGATGTCACCATATTCCTCTTTGAAGTGGGTTCTGATCAATTTCTTTGGCATCTTGCCTGCAGTAGGCTTGGGTTTTAGTAACCAATTCTTGTTTATGTTGGACGCACAGAGATCCTGTTGGCTCTGATAAAGCTTGAGTGCGTCTTCCTTGGCGCGATAGGATGTTCGATTGTACATTGGAATTCCAAAAGTTTCCTGGATTGCTGGCTCGGACAAGTAGGCAAGGGCTCTTCCGTCAGGAGCTTCTATCTGTCTGTCTCGTGCATTGTAGTGTAGTGCGCATTCTACCATCAGCTCCGGACATTCTTTTGCTGGTGGAAATCCAGCTGCATGGACGATTCCATTGCGCATCATCCTCATGGCAATTGGTGTAGGTAGACGTCCATCAGTCCCGTACATTCTCTTCCGGAAGTCTTCGAGATCAACGTGGCCAAGATCAGTGTCCACAACGTGCTCCCACTTGGACTTGATTTTCGATTGTGTTTGCACACCCTTACTGGCGAATTTCATCTTCACTGCTTCGAAAATAGATCTGCAAGAAAAAGTAGAGAAAATAATTAGAATTCGACATTTAAATTACTTCGAAGGACATTCCAGCTAATTATCAAATTAGACTTCGTAAGAAATCAAGCTGGAAAGAAAATAAACGATGAAGTTTAATGCCAAAGTGAAGTAGGCAAAGTAAATCTGCCTGTGACTTCTGGAGAAGTGGTCACAATCACGATGCAAGCTGATAAAATTCTATCTCTCTTACTTTGCTGCAAATTTCTTCAACAAGTTTCTTCTCACACCTTCTTCAAAAATCGAATGATTGCACAAATGAGAAGTGAAATCACTTATAGAGGTGAGAAGATCGATCTTTTTAGCAAATTTGCAATGTTTCCTTCGAATTGAGTTTGAACTCATCTTTCACTTTGCTTCCGAATGGCAAGTTTTATCTTCAATGCTTTTGTCCGGGAAAGTTTCCAATTTTATCATCAGTTTAACAAAGCTCTTTGTCTTTCTTTCCAATTTCGAATTTTTCAAGACTTATCCTTTTGGGTGTTGGAAAATAAAAAATTAAAATAATTATTTCATGTGTCAATTCCAACCCATTCGTTTTATGGCGAATTATTTTTTTGTCCAATTTTCTCGCCATAATTTCTATCGTTTAATTTCGTTTGGCCATGATTTTTAATCGTTTTCCAAAATTATTTGGCCATGTCCAACTTTATTTGGCCATAAATATTTTTCGTCCAACATTTCTCTAGCCACGTCCAACATTTCTCTAGCCATGTCCAACTTTACTTGGCCATAAATTGCCTCTTGTCCAAAATTATTTTGCCATGTCCGATTTTATTTGGCCATATTCTCTTGATTTTTCCACAATTTAGCTAGCCATGGCGAAAATTTTCTTTAAACGCTTGGGCGAATTTTCTAAGTGCCATGCATATTTTCATTTTCCAAAGGTTTAGACTTAGGCAAAATTTTTATTTTTTCCCTTCCTTTAAGCATGGCGGACTTGACTCATTTCTTTGCCATCTCTTTCATGTCCGAGGCGGACTTGCCTTGCTTTGTTGCCATATCATAGCTTGCTGGGCGGACTTTATAACTTTTGATGCCACTTTCCCTTTTGACTTGGGGCGGACCTCCTCTATAGCATTGCCATCTAGTGGGCGGACTTTGTCATTCTCTAAGCCACTTCTTCTTTTACCCAAGGCGGACTTTGACTTTGTTCTAGCCATTTCAAACTATCCAAGGCGGACTTCCTTCATTTTATTGCCATTGGACAAGGCGGACTTGCTTGATTTTATTGCCACTTGACTTCTTGGCTGAGGGCGGACTTCATCACATGCTAGGCCATGACAAGGGCGGACTTCCTCATGTTTGATGCCACTTCAACATTTCTTAAGGGCGGACTTCAGCTTGTGGTTAACCATTTGCTCATTGCCTTAGACTTTTTCTTCTTTTCAAAGGGCGGACTTCCTCATTCTCCTTGCCATTAAACATAGGCGGACTTCATGCATTTCTAAGCCATTTCCATTCTAGCTGGGCGGAGTTCATTGAATGTCTGGCCATTTCCTCTCCAGCTCAAGGCGGACTTCAGCTGATTGGTTGCCATTGCCAATTTATACCCAACCATACAAGGGCGGACTTCACCATATGGCCAACCATTGGAGGGCGGACTTGCTGCATTCTCATGCCATTGACACTTGACTAAGGCTGAAGCTTTCATCATTGACTTCCTCTATACTTAGGCAGTATTCACCATGAATTCTCAGTCATTACCTACCTTCACCATGATCAGCTCGCCATGAATGCTCAGACGAATTTGTGATTTTCCATGAATCTGCTCAAAATTTCTTGATGATTCCATGACTGATTTTTTCATCTAACTCACCATTTTCTGTGCTTTTTCCAGAATTCTCTGTGATTTTCACCATTTTTTTGAGCAAATTTTCCAGATTTTTTGAACTTTTTATGTGATTTTCCAGAATTTTACCAAAATTTCAAAAAAATTTCGAATCGATTTTCTGAGAGTTTCGATGATCTTTTCGAACTTCTGAATGGATTTTTGAAACTCGTGACCCTTCTAAATATAGAAACTATCTAAAAATAGAAATTTTCCAAAAATAGAAACTTTCCAAAAAATAGACTCCTAAAAATAGGGATCCCGTGACTGCTCCAAAGTGCCAAAAAGTAGGTCCTCAGGGGCCCGGTGAGAAACCCTAAAAACTTGGAGGTGTCGGAATTGACTGAAACGACAGTCGATCTTCGTCTCCTAGGCCTTCTAAGCACGATGGCGACGTTTATACAATGATCCAGGCTAAAACTCATTGATTCGACTCGGGTGACCATTCAAAATTAAGACTCAAAACCCCAAACGAAGAGCAGACAAAACGAGGCACGCGAAAGCAAAACCCTAAAAGGCAAACAACAAGGGTCCCCATTTGCAATGGGGCGAGTTGTGAATTAGGTCACAACAAGACTGTTGGCACATTAACCTCTGTAATTCAGGATTGGTGTGGGTTAGCCTGACTGCTTTTGTCAAGAAATGTGTTGTGGGTCCTTTTTTCTTGTCTAATATTCCCTCCTATTTGTCCTCACGATGCCTTCTTACCAGTGACATTTTGCCTGATAGCTGCCTTTAGATCTTTCTAGCCCATTTTCTTCAATAGACTATATTGTGCTGCATTTATGGACA